>JAGKTI010033239.1:0-11720 GCA_018397915.1 Birgus latro | reverse complement strand
ATTTTGCAAAAGGTCAGAGAACTGCCAATGAAAAAAATGGTAAAGGGCTGTACTTAATCTGGAAAAGCTATAGGAGACACTAAATGAAATATCAAATCACAGAAAGGATCATCAATTACCAATGAGAGGGCATTAGTAGTTATTGTCAGCAGTCAATTAAAACTTACACAGTTTATCAGTAGGAAAAATATAAACAACTGGGTCCTAACATGTACATCTAAAAGGGTACTAAACCTTAGCTTTAATACGTGCAAACAAATAATGTGGTGAGGTTTTCCTGTCCATATTACAGAATGCATATAAATTCCTTAGCACATCTACGGAGACAGCTATCAGAAAAAACAAAATACAGAACGTTTCCTATCACTAAAGACTGAAACAAAAGCATTCTACGGTGAGGGAAAAAAAAGATAAAGATGTGGGGAAAAGGCACTAGTGTGGGTGTCCATATAAGCATTAAAAGGAAGGCCCTGAAATTGACCAAGTGGCTGGATCTGTTTTGTTAGTGCTGTAAGGGAAATAATCTTACTGGAGGGTATAAGTGAGCATAAAAGGCTGCAGTGAGAAGCTCCAGGTAGATAGTGGTAAGGCAAGGTAAGGTTAGATGACAAGCCAGACAGCAGACAGGGGCGGTGAGTGGTGCAGGGCGTGTGGGCAGGTCAGTAGGTGTCTGCCCGCCCTGACGATCACCCTCTTAAGGTAAACAGTGCCATAATGGGTCTACCTGTCAGTATATAAATGCTGGCAAATTTGGGCGATGGATATGGTATGTGGGACCTGCCTCCACCTTGTTGACGGGGAGGCAGGGGGAAGAGTGAGGTATATATGACGAGGTTGAGGGTAGGGAGAAACACACACACACACACACACAAAACAGGGCTAATTTCTTACACATACCTTAACAATTAACTAAAATTATGTGGACTGACGTGCATCGATTTTATTGCCTAAGAAGTCAAATAACCTGAAAACACCTGAAATACTTGAACTACCATATTTCAAAAAACTTAAGGGGATATTTTTGGCATACAATTAATAGGCATATCAATAGATCTATGTTGGCCTAAATCAACCTGAGAGACCTGAGGAAGGCATGAAATATTCTCGTCCTGATATGTTTGGGTTTGAACATCGAGGGAATGAACTGAAATGGCTAGGAATTTATTTAGGCTAACTTGAGTGGATGGGACTTAGAATGAACTGCTACGACCGGGCCAAGTTAGATGTGAATGGCCCAAGTAGACATAGCTAGACTTAAATTGACCTTGCATTATTTTGTCGTATCCTGGGGGTTTAAAATAATTCACTAGCTGCGGGGATAATGCAGCCTGTAAGAGTATCCTGGAGTGCTGTGAGGGAAAACTATGATATATAAACACTGATTACCCAATTTATTAAACATTCTGGCTTAGTAAGATGTCCTAAGGCTGGGCTATGCAACTGGAGGCCCGTGAGCTAAATCCAGCCTTTGAGTCGTGTTTCACTGGCCCTCTGACAGACTCGGACGAATGCAAACAAATACAAAACAGAAACTCTTGCATTATTCTTTTATGTGCTTAGCGGAAAATATAAAAGCAAATTATATATCAATTTTTCGTTTCTATGTATGAGTGTTTAGACAGAGGAAGAAATGGAGCTGAAATGAATGGCCTCTATCAATCTGAGTTTCATAATCTTGCTCTGCTTCTGAAGTACTGAGTAGCCCTGTCCTAAGGCACTCAGATACTGCATGTTTGTGATGATAAAGTGGGTCGTGCAATGAGGAACACAATAATAATTAAACGCTAAGATTGCACATTTTTACAAGGATCCTATGTTTAGCGGACGCCATTAACTGGATATTCTCTCCACCTGTAAGACTTCCACACCTGTAAGAGTAAAGTGTACGGTGAGCGACACGATAATACTCCCGGGGCTTCACGCTGGATTAATTTCAAACGAGAATACTTGTGTATTAGCGTCGCGTAACTTTGTATTACTGGGGGTATCCGGTTATCCTCTGACATGCGGAAAATTCAGTAGATGAAGGAAAAAAAATAGACAAGTTAATATTAAAGCGGCTGAAGATTTTGGTTTATCATGTAACTTTAGAGAAAAAATAACTTATGGCATTAAAATTAAATACGCAGGAGAATTAACATGTACTTCCATATCTCGAACTCACTTCCTCGAACTTAGACGTTATTGATACGATACTAGACGTAAAATTTCTGTCTTGCCTTGCGGAGACGTAAAGCTGCTATCTTGCCTTGTGGACACGATTCAACCGCAAAAAACTATACATTTTGGTATGGAAGGTAGCAAAATAAGAGGGCAGAGGTAGGGTTGGGTGCAGTGGGGTTGAGGTAGGATTGGGTGGGGTGCAGTGGGGCAGAGGTAAGGCTGGGTGGGGTGAAGTGGGGTGGAGGTAAGGCTGGGTGGGGTGAAGTGGGGTGGAGGTAAGGCTCGGTGGGGTGCAGTGGGGTAGGGGTGGGTGGGGTGCAGTGGGGTAGGAGTAGGGTTGGGTGGGGTGCAGTGGGGTAGGGGTAGGGGTGGGTGGGGTCCAGTAGGGTAAGGGCCGGGTTAGTGGGGTGCAGAAGGGTAATTACAAGATGCAGTGAGGTAAGAGTACTGATGGGGTTGCATGGGGTTCAGTGGGGCTATTACAGTACTAGGTTGGCAGACTGGGGTAACAGAGAGGAGAGATGGGGTGCACTGGGTTACTGGAGGGTACTGATGGGGTGGACCTGGGCAGGGCTCAGTGGAGTATTAGCAGAGATGGGTGGGGTGCAGTGGGTAATTGAGGGTTGGGTGGGATGCAGTAAGGTTAAGACCGAGGCTAGGTTAGGTATTCGTTGGGTAGGGGAGGGACTGGGTGGGGTAAGGACGGGATTGGGTGGGGTGCAGTGGGGTAAGGGCGGAGTTAGGCAGGGTGTAACAGGGTAAGTATGGGTATGAGTGGGGCATGAGAGGGGTTGGGCGGTGTGTAGTGGGATAAGAGTTGGGTTATTTGGGCAGCAGTGGGGTTAAGGCAGGATTAGGTGGGGTGCAGTGGTATAATGGTGGGCTTGGGAGAGGCGTATTGGGGTAATGGCTGGATGGGTAAGAGGCAGCGCAATAAGGGAAAGGCCTGGTGGGGTGGGGTGAGGTAAGGACGGGGTTCGCTGGGGTGTACTGGAACAATGATGGGGGTGAGTGTTGTTCAGTGGGTTAATGATGGGGTTCGGTGGGTGCACTGGGGGTACTGGCGTGACTGGATGGGGGAACGTTTTGTAGTTGGGGGGTTGGGTAGGATGCAATAGGGTAATGGAGGGATGTGGTGTGGTGTGGTGCAACAGGGTAGGTTGGGGTGCAGTGGGGTAATGGTGGGGTTGGGTAGGGGACAGCTAGAACAAGGTGGGTTGGTTTGGGTCAGGTGGGGTAATGGAGGGGGTTAGAGGTGGGCCGCTGGATAATGGTGGGGTTGGGTGGAGCAATACGGATGATGGGTGGGGTGCAGCGGGGTAACAGTGGTGCTGAGAGATGTGCTGTTGGGTACTGGTGAGGTTAGATGGGTTGCATTGGGGTACTGGAGGGTTTGGGTGGGGAGCAACTGGAAATGAATGGAGTTAAGTGTAGTGCATAATGATGTGCCCGGGGTTGGGGAGGATAAAGTGGGGTAACAGCTGGGGTAGGTGAGATTTAGTGGGGTAAGAGCGGGGTTGGGTGGGGTGCAGTGGGGTAACGGCTGGGTCGGGTGGGGTAAGGGTGGGGTTGGGTGGGGTCTAGCGTTGTAAGGGCGAGCTTTTTTCCACTGGGTACCTTCCCTAAACTCAAAATCAAAAATAAACAACACAGAGACGCAATCGTTAGGAAGAGATTAATGCAAGTCTTCTTTTCCCTCGCTATCCCCCTCACCTCTGTCCTGACCCCCTTCATCTCCATGGCAGTCCACGTTGGTAAATATCAAGGCAATTTTCTCCGACGCTGTACACTTTGTTGCCAGAGCTGTCGCCGACGGTGTAAAAACCACACATCACGCCGCTCAGAAAATGCTGCGAGTTGGTAGTTTGATGGACGGATTAGAGAGTACGGGGTTCCATCCGCCCTCAGCCACACATAACAAATCACCCATATCAAGCGCTCTGTCAGTCAGGACGGAAAATAAACAGAGTGTGCGTGTGTGTAAGTTAAGAGCCAAAATGTATTCAGACCGTAGAAATTTGGGCGATTCTGCTTGTGGTATCTGAAGAAAGCCCCACCCAAAGCCTTCCTTGTTATTTGACTCGCTCGCCTACTCATTACAGTCTCGTTTCGTCCGCTTCCCTCTCTTGTTATCAGTTTATCATCTCAGGTCATCATAGTCTTTCCTTTTCTATCCCTCCTTCTCTTCCTTCCCCTCCTACTTGCTCCGTCTCTCCCACCCTCCCTCGCTTCCACATCAGTGTCCTTCCTCCCCTTTTACCTCTTCCTTCAACTTCTATTTTCCACCCTTCCCCTTCTTTCCTTTCTATCTCTTCCTTTCCCTCCTTCCTCTGTATCATCCCCATCCCCTTCCTTTTCCTCTCCCGTTTTTCTGTCCTTTCTTCCTCTTTCTGGCCCTCCTCTCCCATCTGTTTCTTTTTCATCCTCTCATCTATTCTCTCTCCTTCCTTTCCTCCCTTTTCATTCCTTCTTTTCCCTTCCATTCGTCACTCCTTTTCCATCACCATCTTTCCCTTCCATTCCCCTTTTGCTTTCCATTCTCTCGTTTTCGTTTCATTCCCTCCTTTCTTTCCATTTCCATCATAAACTCCATTCATCCCCCCTTCTCCACCTCCATCCACTTTCCCCCTTCCATTCTTTCTCTTCCATCCCCTGGCTTGTCTCATTCCTTTTCCATTTCTTCCTTCCACTGCCCTCCACACTTTCCCCTCCATCTCTCTCTCTTCACTCGTCTGCACCATCACTCCACGTCCACACACACTATCCCTCATCACACCTCCAGCCGCCCTATCATCACCACACCACCACCGCCTACATCAACTCCATCATTAACTCACATCATCCAGGCTCAACCCCGTTCCTGGTTTCTCCGTAAATCTCCACCATCATCAACACGGCCTGCATTCTCCATCAATCTCCACCATCACGATCACCGCCTCCTCCTCTTACAATCCCCTTCTCCTTCGTCCATCATTATTTTGCATTTTGAAACACGATTTTCTCATTTCCTTCTTGCCTAGTCGGTCTTGCGTGAGGTGTCGTGGAAAATCTTAGCCGAGACGATATTTCAAGGGCCAAGCTTCATTCCCTGGGTGCAAATCGGCCAAATTCAACGTATCCATTTCACTGTAAACACAGGCACGTCATCAGCATCATCGGCACTTACTGCTTATCACCGTTTATCAGCAGCCTCACTATTAACAGCACAACCACAGTGTTTCCCCCCACTACCACAGAAACCACAGCTATCAGTACCGCCACCCCCAAAATCACTATAATTAGCCTTCATCGACCTTATTTGGATTCCCATTATCAGTCTTCTCCTCCTACCCCACTGATAAACAGACCTTACTCCATCCACACTCACACCACCACCACCACCACACTCACCACCACCACTCAAACGTACAGTCAGCATCAACAGTCGTGTCGCCTCTCCTGCTTCTCACTCCATGGGATGTGAAAACCAGCGTGGTAAAAAATAATTCGTCTGACATTTGCTGGAACAGAATACGAGAGAAGACGCGAGTTGGGGAATATTGCAGTACTAATCATCGCTTTGAAATGAGTGCTGAGAAAAAAAAAATGAACAAAAACACACTATCATCACCCTAATCTCAAGCGAAACTAGAAAGTATTCAGAGAGCGCATACCTCCGTCAACGCTAAAGAAATCTATGCTTTATTCTTGCACTAATATCCCGATTTACCCCAAACTTTAATCAACTCTTCCTTGACTCACTGCCCACCTATCCACCAAACTTTATAGAACTCCGATAACAACTTCTTGAAATATCTTGCACACAGACAAACGCAACTGAACAACCTCCGTCCATCCACGTAGGCGGAGGTAACAGCAAACTCAAGGCATCCACCAAGATCCGAGAGGGCGCAGTGAACGGTAAATTATTCAATCTTCCACGAACAGAATTAAAAATAACTCAAACTAACAGCTTCTAGCATCAATTATCTCCACTAATTATAAACCAGATAATGATCATAATTCCTCTAATTGGACGTGTGCAGGATCTAATGAGACACAAATTAACATGTTGCATTAGGTGAAGACACAGAAAAAATTTGTAGCTCAGCAGTGTCGTAAATGATTTCAATATTGCAGTGAAGCCTGATACGGTGGCCAGGAAAATTGTGTGTGTGTGTGTGTGTGTCTCGTATTGCATAAACTGAGAAGTGATCATTGAATGAGAGGCAGGTGCTTCAAGTAATTATGGGATTCTGTGCATCATCATCAGCCGCTCCATCCACCTTACTAACGAGTGTCTTAATTGGCCACCATAACGTGTTCATTAGCGGCCATTCCACGGCCGGACTGATGCAGGTATAAACGCGATGGTAAAGGAAGGGGAAGTGGGGGAAATGTCTAACAGCGTACCTTCGCCCTCATGCCCCTGACGACTCCTTGCTTCACTCTTACATACCACACTCTTGCCTCGCTGTCTCATACTCTGCTTCGATTTCTGTCTGCTGCTGCATTTGACGCAAGGTATATAGAAGCAGCGCGACTTGTTCCTTTTTTTTTTCTTTTTTTTGGGAGATAATTATGACTTTACCAATCATCATGTCGATACGGGGCAGTCTATAACGTCCTTGTCCACGGGGTAAACCACATCCATCCAACCCCAACACTCACTACAATACGTCTCGTCTCGTCTCTCTCTAACTGAGGTATTAGTAGAAATCTGCGTATTACACCTCACTGACCTGTCGACTGTTCATGCCCGTTTTCAGTTTCAGCACTCATTCTACCCTACCACAATCCACCATCCCTCTCTGCCCACCCCACCATACCCCTTTTACACGAAGTTGGCCCAGATTTTCGTCCTTTTGCAGTTAACTCCCACTTTGCTCGGGGACTGGAAAAGACTATGCTACGGCTTTATATCCTCTCCATGGCACTGCTTCGTGATTAGCACCATGTTCTAGTGTTCTGTGGTTAGGACTCCGCATTCATGATGGAGAGGTGACAATTTTAGGCCAGGTTACACTAAAAGGTGTATAGTTTCTCCCCTGCTGTGGTGAATAATATAGAAGTGACCGCCCATTAGGCATCGTACGCCGTTCCCACTTTGTCCTTACCAACCCACCCACCATCCCACCCCACCCTATCCTGAGGGACTTAGGGTGCGGCCACACTTCCTCGAACCATGTGACCGACGAGAGGAAACGAAGCACCGAGTCAGAGCTGGTTCAGTGCCCACGTCTGAACGTTGGACGAATCTCGGAGCATCGTTTCCTCTGGCCGAGCACATGTCTGGAGTAAGTGTGGCCGCAACCTTAGATTAACCTCTCCAGAAGCACGACACTGGCGGAAGCGATCTGTACTGTCCTCAATTTATCTAAGTATTGGAGTAACATGAACTGAGAACGAACTGCCCTACCATGGAACCACGGCACTGCTTGGACTGGTTCTGGCACAAATCCTACGTGCGTACAACATGAATAAATATATCAAAACGTCCACCTATGCAGAGCTGATGGACCTGAACTGACATGGAAAAATATGGAATTACTGAAACAGGGATGAAAAGATCTGAGTCTGAAATTGGCTTAAAAAAAACTAAAAAACTAAAATGGGGTAAAACTAAAGAGAATATTAGAGAAAAAAGCGATCTTACTTTCCATGAGACAACTATGAACTGGGTAACGATGGTACTTACATTTAGCACTTATATTTACACCTGCCACTGCACAGCTACATACCTGAAATAAAGAAGAGAAAACACTTAAACGCATTATCTAATTACCATCAACTGTGTGTTTATGTTTTAAAATGTATACAACAGTTTAGCATGCACTGTGGTTGTTGGAGCCATTTCGACTTGTTTTTCTCTCACGATTATTTCGACAAAGGATTATGACAACATACTGAGTGGATGCGGTCAAAGAATACAATGAAACAAGTATGAAAGTAGTAAATACGGGAGCTCCAGGGCCCTTCGGTTAATGCTCTTGGTGTGCCGTGGTGCGGAGGATGATTTTGCGCGGTGTGGAGTGAGAGGGTGGTATAGTGTGGTGTGGAGTGAGAGGGTGGTGTGGTGTGGTGAGAGAGGAAGATTTTGTGTGGTGTGGTGTGGTGTGGTTTCGATAATATAGCTAAAGTCTATAGGGGTGAAAGACCTCGTTTCCACAGGTCATTAGTGAGAGACATGCAGAGGCGCTCTTAGATATGCTCCTTCATATAAAGATCTGTTACAATTGCAAGAATAAGCTACATAAAGACGTCTTGTGCAGGAAAAAAAACAATAGCAATGAATCTCCTGCATAAAATCGTTTGAGATAACAACACGAAATTCAAGAGACATTAACTTACTGAACTGTTAAATGAAAACTTTTTCCAATCTTGTCTTACTACGAGGGATCTTTCCTCTGCTGAAGTACAAAGCTTGGATTCACTAAATATAAAAGTACGTCATGTGATTAAAGAGGACATTGCATCTATCCATGGTTGTCTTTTATTTCATCAGCCTCTCAATACGTCTGTGTAATATTATCTTTCCTCTTCAGCCAAACTTATTTCAGTCGCATTTCCCTGTTCTTTATTTCAAGTTACTTCTTCCTCATCTCGATATTTGCCACTTCTGCCACCTATTCCTCCTCCCCGTCCCGTCTCACCATGTCAAGATGTAAAACCGCTATGGCTTTCCTCATTACAGCTCCCCCTCCATGTTCTTCGCCTCCCACGGCATACCACAACACGCTTCACCTTACCCACTCCGCCCTTCCCACGTCTCGCCCTCACGTACTTAATTAGAAGACACACAGGTTATTCACCCTTACTAGAGTTTACAGGGACTTTCGCTGACGTTTCATGTTTCTTTATAATTATTCCTCATCATAATAAAGCTTTTGCATTTAGAGAGTATCCCTAACATGTATTATGAGGTTTTTCCTGTGCATACTCTTATACACTCTTACAAAATGCTCCTTGTGTTTTACCTGTACCGTTCTCAGCTGTTTCGGGTACATAATGACACTATTCCCTCAGAATATTAGTGATATGGTGATGCTTCCTTGCGCTCTACGGATTGCCACACAGTTATTTTACGGAAATTTTAACTTTTCACTTTCTTCTTCAGATTCACCATGGACCCGTCTTTGTTTCATTTACCGCAGTCTTCCCTAAATATAATTCTGCTCATACCTTACCCATCCTTCTCCTTGCAGGGCGTACCATTCCTTCACCCTTACCCAGCACCCCTCCCTCTATCACGCGGTACCTATTTCTCCGGTAACTCCTACGGTGCCTCTCGTCCATCCCTCTAATTTATCCCTACCCATTATCCCCCTATCCCTGCCATCATCCTTACCCTCTTGCCTTCCCTGTTCTCTCTGGCCTTTCCTGAGCGTCTGGTTCATATCTGCACGTCTTCTCGTCTCTTTTTCTTGGCTCCTATTCCTGTCTCTCCAACTTCTCGTCTCCATCCTTCTCCTCTCTAACTACCTGCATTCCCTCGCCCACCCAGCACTCATTAACCTTCTGCAGTCTCCTCCCCTTCCTTATCTCTCTATTGTCTTCACCTCTTATTCTATTACCGTTCTTCCTTCTTCCTTCCCTCGTTCTTCTTCCTTCCAGACCCCCTTAGATTCTCACTTTCCATTTCCTCCTTCCTTCTCCCATCCATTTCACTTATGTCAATGATATTTTTTCCCTTATATTCATTCTCTTTACGTGATTCATTTTTCACTTATTTTCTCTCTTCCTTCATTCCTTCTTTTTCCTCCTGAGAGCTTGCATTTCCTTCACTTTCATAATTCTCAGTCCTTTCCTTCTCTTACTTCATATCCTTGTCCTGCCTCCTTTCCCACTGCCTCTTCCCTTTCCTCTCTCCTTCCTTCTGATCCGTACCAAAATACCTCACTCTTTCCCTTCGCTTCTAGTTCCCCTCACTCTACTCAGTCCTCTTCTATCTTGTTTCCCATCTCTCACCTCTCCACCTTCCTTAATTAATCCTTCATACCTCATCCTTGTCTACCTTACCTTTTCTTCCCTCCCCTTCTTTACACCTTTTCATTACCTCTTTCCCAGCTACTTTCCCTTTATTTTTCCCGTCCTTTCTCCCCCTTCATTCCCTTTCACTCCTTCTCCGCGTCTTACCCAACTGCTTCTCCCTTCTCCCCTCCTCTCCCTGTTCTCCCTAACTACCTGCGTTCCCATCTCCTCCCTCTAATTTGTCGCGAACCCCACCTGCCCCAGCGGCCCTCACCTCCACCCACCAACCTACCTCTTACCTGCCCACGCCCATAACCCCTTCAACTCGAGAACGTCTTTTACCTCTGTATCTCCTAATTACAGTCACCCTGAGAGACTTCTAGAACAGGATTTACAGTAGTCAGAACAGGATTTACAGCAGTCATTAATCCTACAAGAGATTTACTGGATAGAGTGGGGATTACAACAGAGCAGAAATTACATCCTCGTGCTGAAAGGATACCGCCTGACCATCCGACCCACCGCCATCTCAGTCTGACTCATCCATCCTCCCTCTCTCTCTCTCTCTCTCTCTCTCTCTCTCTCTCTCTCTCTCTGTCTGTCTCGTTGTTTTGAATTCTATGTTAACCTCATTCTAACTTAACTTTGAAAAAAATATATGAAACTGGAGGGGTCACAAACCGCATTCATTAACTCATTCCATCCATCCTTTCTAAGCTGAAATGACTATAAAGATAAAAATTAACATAGTACCACATTTCCCATACTCAAAAATTAAAAATAAATCTTTCCTCATTTTTGTTGCATTCAGGTTCCACGTCCACATCTTCAGAATTTTATGAATGAACTAAAATATACTTATAATAAACACAGTATGAGTATGTAAGGATAATTTTTTCACATAAACAATTCACGGGACCGAGAGACAACAAACTGTATCCTAATTTATTCAGCCCATCTTAATCTACATCATCTGTACTGAATGCTTATTTGTGTGTGTGTGTGTGTGTGTGTGTGTGTGTGTGTGTGTGTGTGTTATAAGACCTTTCTCTTATCCAATACTGAATCTTTCCTTCCCTTCAGGTCTCATATAAGGTCATTTTAGTTCCATTTTCTCCATAGCTATCCTTACCTGCATCTATATCAATTCAGTTTTCTTCAGTTTACCCTCCTGTCTCTTCTCATTCCCTCAATGTCCGTTTTCTTTGCTTGTGTCTGCCCATACTAAGGTGCAACATTCATGAAGGTTCTTACGCTTGAGCTGTCTATAAAATTCCTTGTTTATACTTATACCATCACTCATACAGGTCCTAAACATTTCACATCCAAACTAGAGTGAATAACGAAGTAAAAAATTCGACCAGACAAAAATATTCTTGTTGATAATACTGTGTTATGGAGACAAGATCGCAAGAAGTGGCTAAGATACTATGAAAACTGCTTCAGGTACCGACACCTCCCCATCCTGCACAATACTTACCTGTGTTGACGCCCTAGCCTCCTCTGTATCCCCTTCGCTGGCCACTCACACCTTCATTAACACCACCAAATCTCCATTAACACCACCAAACCTCCATTACCACCATTAACACGTCCCTTACCACCAC
>JAGKTI010033238.1:0-11720 GCA_018397915.1 Birgus latro | reverse complement strand
ATTTCTGTACGTTTAAACCTGTGAATATCCTCTTCCTTTACTGCCCACGTCTCACTACCATACAGCATCACACTCCTAACACATGCTGCATACAAAGACCCCTTAGCATGTAAGGAGAGTTCTCTCAATGTCAGGAGAGGCAACAGCTCCCTGAACTTCTTCCAACCACTTCTCACCCTAGCAACCGAGCTAATTCCAGCCCCACCTCCGGCATATAACATGTCTTCCAAATAACAAAACTCCACACACTAAAGAAACTCACATGCAAGTACAACCCTCTCACGCCTACCAATCTCCACCTGCTCTCCCCGACACGCCGCACACATGAAATCAGCATTATCTCGCAGTCTACCTCTAATACCACTACATCTCTTGTGCACCCATTTATCATAAACACTACACAAGATGGAATTACTTCCCACACCCTTGTGGCAAACTGTACATGGCCACTCTCCCTCTCCTCTGACTGTACTGCCACCAACCCTAGATATCATCACTTTTGTTTTATCTGCATTTACCCTTAAGCCCTTGTACCCCATACCATGTCTCCACTTCTTAAATCTTTCCTCCGCCTCCTTTTCATTCTCTGCAATCAACACCAAATCATCAGCATACAACATCTCCCATGGGAGTCCATCTCTGAAGTCACGTGAGAGGGCTTCAAGCACCATGATAAACAACAAGAGACTCAAAACTGACCCCTGATGCACACCAACATTCACGGAAAACTCACAACTCAAAACTCCATTCACTCTTACCTGGGTGCGAGCACCCACGTACATGGCCATAACCAACCTAACAAGCCACTCTTCCAACCCTAGCTTTCCCATTGCTCACTTCACCACCTCTCTTGGGACTCTGTCAAAGGCCTTTTCCAAATCAACAAAAACGAAATACAGTTCCATTTTCTTTCCAATATACTGTATTTTTCCTGAAGCTGTCGAACAATGAATATGGCATCAGCGGTCCCCCTGCCTGGCATAAACCCAAACTGCATCTCATCGATATTCACTCTTTCTCTAATCATACCTTCTAGAACTCTCTCCATTACTTTCATTATCTGATCTAAGAGCTTTATACCTCTGTAATTTCCCCATTCCAGGGCATCACCCTTCCCTTTGTACCCATTTACAATTACACTCTTCAGCCAACCATCTGGGACAACACACTCATATATAATCATATTTATCAGGTCAGTGACTAACCTCACCCCAGTATCTCCTGAGGCCTTCAACATTTCGGCAGTCAACCCAGACACACCTGCCGCCTTCCCCACCCGCATCCTGCTTATTGCCTCACTCTCAGTAGCAGCGTCAATCAAAGGCCAAGGGCCAAACACTGGATCAGCTGGCTCCAAACCTTCTCTATCCCAATCAAACTCCTCATTCAACAACTGGCTATAATGCTCTCTCCATGCATCTTTAATATCCTCACTGTTCACCACTACCCTTCCATCATCATTCTTCACACACTGCCCACCTACAATGTCCCGATTATCCCTCTTCACCTGATTTGCCACCCTAAAAATCATATTTTTTCCTTTCTCCATGATTTAGATTATCAAGTAAAAGTCTCTGTGACTCAGACGTCGCCCTGTATACCTCTCTTCTAGCCCTGCACTTGGCAGCCAAGTACTCCTCCCTGTTACCACCCTTCTTTCATTCCCGGAAAAGACTTCTTTTCTCCTTAACTGCGGCTCCTACACCCTCATCCCACCACCAAGTTACTTTATGTCTTGGTGGGCCTCTTGTCTAACCGCATATTGCATCGGTAACTCTCAAGAGGTTGTTCTTAAGGGCTCTATACTGTTCATCAACGCCTCTATCTACGGCTTCCTGTTCAGCCACCACTCTCCTCATCTCACTATAAAAGGCATCCCTTACTGATTGGTTTCCCAGCTTCCATACTTTCCTCCTAGGTACATAAGTCCTCCTTCTCATCACTCGTTCCTTAAGCACCATGTCACAAATCACCAATTTGTGCTGCTGCACAAAACACTAAACAGCATCACACTCTCCAACAGCAACACTACACAATCACACGCTGCCATCACAACAACAGACACCATTCCTTCAAACAAACAACAAGCAAACACTCTCATCAATCACTTTTCACATGTCAGCCATCTAAACTCTCATCGTGATGACCAACATATCATCCGATGTAAGAGACAGTTCCCCACAGACCCAGACTTCGCACCTTACACTTACAACCAGACGAAGCACATCATCAGCAACCTTAAGCACTCATCTGCATGTGGACCAGACAACATAAGCAACATACAACTTAAACACATTGGACCACAAGGCATACAAGCACTCACCAACATATCAAACTACAGCTACTCACACATAATACCCAACATCTGGAAGCATGGCATTATCATCACTATCCCCAAACCCTACAAAGACCCCACATTACCTTCCTCACACCGCCCCATCACAGTCCTCTGCACCCCCTCCAAAGTCACTGAAAGGCTGGTGCTACAACTAGTTATACCTCACACCCCCTTAGCCCCATCACAACATGGTTTTAGGCCACTACACTCCACAAACACTCTTCTTACAGACCTCACACAGAGAGTTTTTGATGGCATGAATTCAGCTAGACCACAACATAGAACACTCCTTGTCACACCAGACATTAGTAAAGCTTTTGATTCCATCTCCCGCCACAACCTCACAAACAAAATATTCAACACAAACATGCACAATAACACAAAAAAATGGCTAGCAAACTACTTAGCAGGAAGATATGCACATGTAACTTTTGCTGGTTAGTCCTCGAACATCAGAAATTTCTCAAATGGTGTCCCTCAAGGATCTGTCTTGTCTCCTACACTCTTCAACCTATACATGCATGACATACCCACACACCACACACAACAAAAACACATAGCTTCCTATGCAGACGACATAACACTAACATGCACACACAAAAACGCAAACACAGTCACACAAATCCTCCAACCTTACCTCAACACACTACATAAATGGTTCACCACAAACAGACCCAAAATAGCCTCAGCCCAATTTACAGTGACCCTTCTCACAAACTGGACAGCAGAACACAGTCACATTCCACACCTCACCATAGACAACACTCCCCTACCACACACACACACCCCAAAATCCTTGGTGTAACATACAATACATCAATGTCATTTAAACAACACATCACAAACATCAAAAATATATTAACACCTAGACTCAGTGCCTTGAAGTTACTTGCCCATACAACATTTGGACACAACAAAGAAACCACCACCACAGTATACAAACAATATATACGTTCAGTGATGAATTATGCAAGCCCTGCTTGGGCTCCTAACCTCACTAAAACACACTACAACACTCCTCAGACCATACAAAACAAGGCCTTAAAAATAACCACAGGCTGCACAGCTACTACACCTACAGACCACCTACACCAAGAAACCAAAGTCCTCAAAGTCAAGGATTATCTAGACATGAGAGGCACCCAAACTCTCGCTGCAGCCTCCACAAACCCACAACATCCACTACACTACATGGCAGCACATCCACACACACCAAGGAACATCAAAACAACACCCAGCACACGATATCATACACAAATACTATCATCTCTTCCCGCCTGCCTGCCTCAGACCAGCTTCCAGAAGCATATTCATACTCAAATCACTTGCCGTTCCATTCAGTCACTCAAAGACAACACACAGCTGCATGCACGGCCTTCTGATATCCATCCTTCTGAATCCTATCTCCCCCGTGAGGACAGGGTCCACCTGGGCAGGTTGAGATGTGGGCATCATCCAGCCCTCTTGAGGTGTCAGAAAAGGCTGGATGACTCCGTCACTGAAACCTGTCCAGGATGTAACACAGCACCCCATACTATTATGCACATCATGGAAGACTGCATTGCACACAATCACCTACACCAACAACACAACATACACTCCTTGAGAGCTCTGTGGGAAAGCCCGGTCTCTGCCATGGCCTTCCTTAGGGACTCGGGGCTGTTCGGCCAGAATGCCTACGGAACAACTACTACTACTACTTGGCAGGTCCGACGGACGCTGTTGGAACTTCACACCGGGGACGGAGGAGGAGATTCCAAAGAAGCTCCTCCGGTCTGGCAAGTCTGGAGGACGTTGCCTAGGCTCCCAGGTTGGGGAGTGGAGGAAGGAAATCCGATGGACGCTCCTCCTGCCCAGTAAGTCCGGCAGACGTTGACGGGTCACCACTCGTTCCGGGTGTGGCAGGAGGGAGAGATCCAGCGGATGCTCTCGACTGGGCAGGTCCAGCGGATGTTACCACGCTCCTGCTGCCAGGGGAGAGTTGCAGCCGAAGAGCACCCGGCAGGTGCCTCCACAATGGCAGGTCTGGAGGACGCTACCAAGGCTCTGCTCCCTTTCCTGGGACGGGTAGGAGAGGTCAGGCAGACGCTCTCACATCGGCTAGTCCGGTGGACATAACCGTGCCTCCGGTCCTGACGGCTAGTGGCAGAAGAGGGAGTAATGTTCCCGGACTGCTACCTTGGTGTTGCTCCAGTTGCGGGAAGGAGGGGCATATGGGAGAAGGTGACGTGGGCCGGTGTGGCCCGGAAGGCAGAGTCACCTGTCCGGTGTTCCCTTGTAGGGTGGTTATCACCTCCCCACCATCTCCTTGGTGGGTGGGGGTGTCGTCATCAGGGCGCATTTTACCATCTTTGTAGGTGGAGGTATCTTATATCAACCCCAGCTCTTAGGTGCCTTTTTCTGTGCCTGTGGGAATTATATACCCCAGGTTACCTTTCACCTGGCTAGTATAAAACAGTTAGTGAATTAGAAAGCCAAAGGAGGACTGCAAAAAACTGCAGTTGTCAGTACTTTATTAAAGAAAGCAATCTAATTTATGCCTTAACAGAGACTAAGTAACTGTTTGTTACTTGCCTTATACATTCAAAACACAAGTAGGAAAGTTACCATCATACCTACTACTGCCAGCTATTTGCTACATTTTCAGTCTTACTGTTTGGAATCTTGGTCACTCACACACTTCCTTATTGCAACTCACACTGACAGCATACTGTACATTCAAACTACCTCATTCCATCACATCACAGTCTGACTCTGAGTTTCCTTATACAGTACTTTACCACCGTTTTTAAATTGCAAAAATTTTACATTATTGTACTAGTCGTAAATTTCTAAGACCCATCCACTACTCTTCATTAAACACACACACACACACACACACACACACACACACACACACACACACACATCTACAATGGTTCTTACTGCACTCCCCCTTATAAAGAAACTGTACTGGTTAAATGCCTGAATACATGATCTGTCTGGAAGACCACTTGAAAACAGAATCCAAGCTTCCTAAAAAAGAGTTAAAATTTTCTAGGGTCTTTGTCATACCATACCCTAGATCGTTTTCGTTTTTGAAGGCTCCAACATGCTTGCATGTGTCGGCCTTACTTTGGGAATAACAGTATAATAAATCTTTCAATCTTGTGAATATTCTGTGCTATTACAATATTCTTCCTTCCTCTTCTGTCTTTCTTTACTTCATTCTTTCCTCATCCTTCTGCCTATGGGTGACTACACTGAGTGACAAGCTTAATGGCTTCCTGTACACCAAGAAACCATTTACTACACTGGATGGTACCCATATAACCAAATTATGGAGCCTGGTGGTTTAGTGGGTAATTATGGCACTCCAATCGGACTGAGCCGGTGAAGGTTTATATCTAAAAGGTGGGTGAGGTTTATTGCTCACGTAATGCCACTCAGGGATGAATGAGGCTGGTCACTCTCATCTTAAATGTCAGGACCAACTTGCCTAGCCCCGGTCTCCTTCGCTCCTCATGGAGTATCATAGGATTTGATGATGGATGGATGGATTACAATATCTACTATGGTATCAGTTATACTGTCCAGCATTATCATTCACTGTTATTTAAACCCAACTTACCACTTTACACTTGAGGCTGACAGTTTGCAATAAAGCTCCTTGATTATTTCTGGGACATATAAATGAAGTGAGGGAACCCCCAGTTCCAATCACCCCAACATATATAATGACAGCAACGGGGATGCTTGGCCATAAGTGGTGAATGATGGAGCATCATTTCCCAGCAACAGCTACAACACACATTTTTGTTAAATTACCATACTCTTTTTCAAGATGTCACCATCTGCAAAGGTGAACAAAGTTAATTATCTATTTACAGCCAGATGCCATAATCCCATAAGGGGTGGCTGTTTGACTTTGAGTTTATAGTACAATAATCTTCCCACTATCCGACGTAATAGAGCCAAAGGCATGACCGGAAAGTGGTTTTGTCCGGATAGTGGCCCTGAAGCTCCAGCACTGGTCATTCATGACCCTAACCTAACCTAACCTAAATCAGAAAACCACCTACCTACCTCCCTATCGGACATGCATAGCACTTATTTAAGTCCCCTTTCACATAAACAATGCACAAAAAGCATGAATTAACTGAATTTTAACCAAAAAATGATGGTTTAGAGGTGAGTAAGGCATAGGTGCTCACAACTTGCCAGCAAGTGTAAGTAAGTATCAGACATGGAAATCACTATGAAAATCACCCTTTCTCACATCGTATGCATTAAAAAAAGGACACAAAGCATGAACTCATTGAATTTTTAGCCCAACATGATGATTTTGAGGTAAGTAAGGCATAGATGTTCATGAGTTGGCAGCTTAGTGTAAATAAGTATCGGACATGGCAATCACAATGAAAATGATCATTTCTCACATCTTATGCACTAAAATATGGGATACAAAGCATCATATAAATAAACTGTTACCAGAAAAAGAGTTAGGTATGGCAAAGGTGTTCACTGTTCACCAACTGCACCAGACATTCTTGACCCTAACCTAACCTAAATCAGAAAACCACCTACCTACCTCCCTACCAAACATGCATAGCACTTATTTAAGACCCTATTCACATAAATAATTGGCACAAAGCATGAATTAATCGAATTTTAACCCAAAAATGATGAATTTGAGGTGAGTAAGGCAGGGGTGTTCACGAGTCGGCAAGTTAGTGTAAGTAAGTATCAGACGTGGCAATCACTTTGAAAATGATCATTTCTCACATCTTATGCACTAAAATATGGGATACAAAGCATCAAATAAATAAACTGTTACCAGAAAAAGAGTTAGGTATGGCAAAGGTGTTCACTGTTCACCAACAGCACCGGTCATTCTTGACCCTAACCTAACCTAACCTAAATCAGAAAACCACCTACCTACCTCCCTACTGGACATGCATAGCACTTATTTAAGACCCCACATTCACATAAATAATTGGCACAAAGCATGAATTAATCGAATTTTAATCCCAAAACGGTGATTTTGAGGTGAGTAAGGCAGGGGTGTTTGCCAGCTGACTACATAATGAACGTAAGGAAGAGACATGATTATTACTGAGAAAATCACCTTTTCACAACCTATGCACTCAAATATGGGACACAAAGCATGAAGTAAATAAAATGTAACCAGAAAAATTATGATTTAGAGGTGTGTAGGGCAGAAATGTTCACCAGTTGACTAGATAGTGAACGTATGTAAAAGACATGGTAATCATAGAGAAAATCACCTCATTCACAGCCTGTGCACTCAAATATGGGACACAAAGCATGAAGTAAATAAAATGTAACCAGAGAATGAGGATTTAGAAGTGATTATGGAAAATATTTAGCAGTTGACAATGTTTACTTACATGTCCATGATTGTTGTTTACTCCTTGTTTACCCCTACCTCTAAGGTTTTTACAGTGGTCATAATTGCTCTTGAAGCATGTCCAGTAATCCAGTGTTTAACTACACTTAATCCTTAGCACTGTGACTTTTGATTATTTAAACAAGAACGAAAATGCCGCAAACGATCGGACAGCCGTCCACTGTTCACGGGAGTTGAGACAGAACTAGGAGGAGGGGGATAGGGTGGGAAGGGAGCTGGTTGGCGCGCGCGGGAAATTCAAACTGATGCGGTCGGGAAAAAATAGGATTTTTTTTTTTTTTTTTTTTTTCAATTTGGGGGTTTCGGCCATCAGCCTACGATGTCCGAACAGTGAGGTAACCAGATAGTGGTTGTCCGGATAGTAGAGAGATTACTGTATTATGAGGAGGGGCACTAACCCTCCGCCAACCCACTTGTTGACACACTGGGAACACGTATGGGTTGGTTATATGGTTACCACTCAGTGCTGTATATGGTTTCCTGGCTTACAGGAACCCATTTGGCTTGTCACTCAATGTAAAGTGACCTGAAAAGGAAACAAGAATAATAAAAGGTGACAGGAAAGATGGGAGAAACAGGAAGAAAGGAGGGCAGACACTGAAAAAGAATGATAAAGATGAAAGAAGAAGTAGGCAGCATTACATCAAGTACGTGGATACAACAACCATCTCAGGTTACTGATGTAGCAACATATACCAAAAGAGTATAATCAATATCAGTTTCTATGGAAGAAGCAATGAGCAAAATTAAATTACAGTACAACTTCATGATATTGGAGCAGTAAATTGGCACCAAATGGTATGTTGCACATCTGCCAAGATTTCCAAAATTGTATTAGCATGGTAAGTACTTACAAAAATTCATCTTAATAAGAGTGGAAAAACAAAACAAAAATGGTTTATGCTTTCTTTGATACTGATGCAGTAACTACATGAGCTTTTGTAATCAATGGAAACACAAGTACCTGCATTCAGATTCTATGGAAACATATTCAACAAAATCATTCACAAATAATTACTGTACAGCAGTCATTACCAGAATTATTTAGAAAAACTATGCCACTACAAATTCATTTCTGCACATCCATTGACTGCACCTACAAGAATATTCTACTAATTATAACACTGAACTTATTGCTATTGTCCTTGATCCATTTCCTCATCTTCCCTCTTCCTTTTAAAAGATGAAAGGTCTGGCTCCATCTTGATTCCAGTTGCAGATGTCACATTGACCAGATTGCCAGTCATGCTGTTGTTGCCAGCAGAAAGCTGGATTTTGGGTGTAACACCACCTGTAAAATTTAAATAATAAATACAGTTAGTCCTCATGCAAGGGTGTTTCACTTTGTTGCATTAATAAGTTGCAGATGAAGTAAAGTCTCTTCTTCTGATTCATTATTACAGTTGCTATGAAGCCAGTAACAAGCGTGTTTGTTTTGGTGCACTTTCATGCCTCAATCATCAAACAGAAGTATGTCACACATAAAGTTGTTTCACTTTAAAGTAGTATTCTGCCTAGACACATGTTAAACTTTAAGTGATAACCAACTGCATCACTGTCACCCTCCTCCCCTTCTTTCTGTGAAAAAGGGTAGGTAGTATCCAAAAATAAAGAAGGAAACAGAGAACAAGGAGCACTAATAAGAGTGCCTCATGAAACTGACCACATATCTCTTTGCATATAACTGACACTTTCAAATTTATTAGCTCCATCTAAGAGGCTAAATCAAACTCGAGGCTAACATCTAATTTCTTTGGTACACTGAGCTTTGAAGTGATCATGGGTACATAAGTAGAGTATTAAAATACCACACCACATGTACTGGTATCAGTCTTATCTTCTCTGTCACTATTTTTCCATACACTCTTTCTCTGACTCTATCAGATATGTTTATGTGAAGCTAAAGAATGTAGTGAAAGTTTTTGGCGTATCAGATACAGCTAGGATTCTGGGGGCTTGAATGATGAGTGGATGGAAGCGTGGCCCACTGCAGTGGGCAAAGCTGAGCTGTCTGGACAATGCTACTCCTCACCCTGCCCTACGGTGGGAAAGGAGGTCCAGATGATGATGATGATGATGAAGATGAGACCTCTTTTTTTTTTAAACCCTCAGCAGAATTATTCTGCAACAATTTTTGCCTTCACTTCAGTCAGTTTACCATGGTACCAAAGCAATGTTACAGCCTTCTTCCTCTCCTCTAGTAAAACACCTCATCCAGGACCTCTGGTACATGAACCAAAACCAGTTCATTGTACTCTTATCTCTTCATACACCACACCATTATCAGAGGTACTTTCATACTTCAACCTGTTCACAGCATTTTTTACCTCAGTATGTGTCCCAGTCTTCTTTGTACATAAATGAATTCAATCTTATTTACCGCAACACCATTTTCATCTCCTCCATATATCAGTTTATCAAAAAGAAGTCTTTCCAGCTTCCTCCATATATTAGTTTATCAGAAGAAGAGTTTCCAGCTGACCACATTTTTCTTCCATTTACTAGCATTCTTGCATTTTCCCACTTTTCTTACACTCATCGTTACATATTTTTCCTACATTCTCACACATTTTCTAAACAGCTTTGTATTTTCAAGCTTTACGTTGATTTTTCTTCAAAATTCATCACTTACCTTTGTTTTTAATTACCAACTAACACATTTCTTGCTGCCCAATGGTTATATAAATAAATAAATAAACAAATATACAGTATACTGCTACGATGGGGATTTACCTAACCAATTACATTTATATATATATATATATACAGTAATCCCTTTATTATTCGGACGCCAATTATTCGGATCCCTCACTATTCGAACCTCGTGGGCTGTCCACCCCCCAAAATGCTAAAAAATTCGAAAAAATTCGGAAAAAATCCGTTTTTTTTTTGACCGCGTCAGTTTGAATTTGCCGCGCGTGCAGATCGGCTGTGTTTACGCGCGTGGCGCCTGTCTGTCCATCCCATTCCCCGCTCCGTTTCTGGCTCGTAAACACGCTCCGACGATGGAGGCCAAAGTGATTGGTTTTGTGGTGATACCCTACCTCCTGCAGGGCCTGATGCTGCTCTTTACCTTCTTCATCATGTGTGTGATGATGGCCCTGCCTCCTGAGAAGAGGAAGAAAGTGGTTCTGACTCTGGAGAAGAAGAGGGAAGGGTATTGGAGAAGGCGGACGCTGGGTGGCCGACATCACGGATTCGTCGTGAATTCAATCTCCCTCGCTCCACCTTGTTTGATATTAAGAAGTCCCGAGACAAACTACAGCAGTACATGGCTGATTTCGTTTCGAAGACCAAACGAAACGTGGAGAGGAAGGTGATGTTTAGTCCTATGTATGCAGACATCGACCGGTCCATGCTGATCTGGTATCGACAACAACATGCTGCTGGTGTGTTGGTATGTGGAGCGGAGCTGAAAGCTGCTGCTGAGAAGTTCGCAAGGCTCCAGGACTCGTCACTAGACCACACGGGTACTTACTGTTATGTACAGTGTAGTGAAGTGATGTGATCCCAGTTATGCAAAAAAAAAACGTTGTGGAAAGTGTTGGTGAGAAGTGCTGGTGATTGTCAATTGCAAAGGTGTGTGATGTGATCCCAGTTATGCAAAAAAAAACGTTGTGGAAAGTGTTGGTGAGAAGTGCTGGTGATTGTCAATTGCAAAGGTGTGTGTGGTGCAATTTCTTCGTGTCAGAGTCTGAGATGATACAGCGAGTTATACATCAGGACGGCGGCTTCTTTTCGTAAGTACTCTAACTTCATCATAATTCCTTGTTTTGTTCTTTCCATATCATAAATCTCATGCATAAACTATGTGCAAGATGATTTCCATAATGATTTTCATGTCTAACCTGTTTTCAGCATGCTGTAAATGTGTTAAAAAATTTCCCTAAATGTTAATCATAATTTCCTGCTTTCAATTTAATTTTTTCATGCATGGTTTTAAGTGCACCAGCTATGAAAAAGGTGAATGCC
>JAGKTI010033237.1:0-11720 GCA_018397915.1 Birgus latro | reverse complement strand
ACAGGCAATAACTATGTAGTTCCAATTGTACTTGCTAAAGAGGAGCTGTTCCAACCCTTGCATGTTGCTCGCGACTTGAGTGATGCCATATTGTGGAATATACGCCACATGGATAATGGCAGCGCTCTCGTTGTTTCATTACTGACTACTGTGCATGCATTTCAAGCTGAATTTGATACTCGCTATCAGGATTTGAGCAATTATATGGACTATCTCATGTCAGATCATCCATGGAATCGTCGCTCAAAACGGGGTGCGATTGACATATTGGGGCAGTTTGCCAATGTTTTGTTTGGAACAGCTACTCAGCAACAGGTTGATGACATCCATGCTAGATTAGGGAGCCTTGAGACGATGTCAGAAAAGGAGAGGGCAGTATTAAATGTTCATTCCAAGGTGTTGAATGCAACGATCCGCGACGTGTCGCATATGGAGGCGGCACTGTCGAAGATACAGAGGGCAGCCAATATTTCTTACAGTATCATAAGGCTGTATTCATTGAAGACCCTGGAGTTGGAGAATGAAGTAAAGATGTATGAGGCTTTGTTCAACCTCCAACTCGCCCTGTCTGACATCATAGCTGATCACTTTAGAATTAAGTTGGGTATCCAAGAGATGCTCCAGGCTAGGCTGAGTTTAGATATAGTCCCTAACGGAATTTTGTTGGAATTATTGGGGAATATATCACTCAAGGAGCCAGGTTTACTTTTCCCAGCGAGGCCAGAATATCTAGCACTGTACCGTGACATCATCAAAGTTGTACCTCGAGGTTACATGTCAGCTGTGTGCTTTTACTTACTAATACCTGTGTTAGGTGACCCTTCTGATGTATTTGACATCTTTAGGATCACCTCACTTCCTTACAGTGTGCCTGCCGCGGAGGTCTACGTGAGAGTACTCCACCAGTATAACTTCCTTGCTCTCACAGAAGACCGTCTTCATTATGTGCTGTTTCAAGATTTCACCAGTTGCAGGAATCACCAGGACTTGGTGATCTGTGAACCTTTGGGATCCGTCTATCATGTAGCGACCCCATCTTGTGAGAGTGATTCTTTTCTTAACAAAGACAATGCCACTAGGCTTTGTAGAAAAGAGATCCTAACTTCATCTAGTCCAGTGTTTGTGAAGCTGAGAAATTACTGGTGCTATTCCACAGCCCAGTCTTTGTATTTCACGTTGAAGTGTGCTGTGAACCCCATACGGAAGACAGTGCAAGTTGTTAAGGGAGTAGGGAAATTGGTCTTGGGAGACGGTTGTAGCGCCCACAGCGAGGCTCTAACTCTCCCTGCTTATGCAACTCTTGCTATAGAAACTAAGCTCACTGTTTACCCCCATCTCCCAAACCTCAGTACCTCACTCACACATGCTGAACTTACAGCTATACAGGACTTACCCACTTTAGGACCTCACCTTAACATTACTCCTCTGTTTCTGGATGACCTCCTTAAATATCAAAGTCAGTTGCAGTTGATTGAACCTCTCAAACCCTTCGGTTCTTCCATCTTTTTCAGGTATTATGTCCATGCTGGAATAGCTCTGTTTCTGGTTCTCCTGTCCGCATATATCTTTTATAAGTGTTACCTTACTGGCTGTGGGTGTACATGTTGCAGACTAGAGTCCATACTCAGACGTCGACGTGCACAGAACCCCGCCATACCCAACTCACGACGAGGACGTGTGATTTCATCTTTGGGGGGAGAAATGTCGGGAAGCCGACATGCATCCCCTCGAGCAGGTGTAAGACACACAGCGGTGACAGAGGTGCAAATGACACCGCCTACCGGAAATGAGTTTAGGATGAAGTGCGGACAGGGGAGAAAGAGTAGCGATTCGGTGTACAGCTGTGGGCAATAGGGAGATGGAATAAGGAAGAGAGGTTGAGAGGAAGAAATAAATAGAGGAAGGAGGAGGAGAGAGAGAGGAGTAGTGCGGGTGGTGTTGGTCGAGTTGTTTACACAGGAAAAGTGTTGGCTAGGCAGTTCAGACCGTGAGAGCGGGTGCTGACACAGCGAGTCTGGTAGGACCTCTACGGTGGGTGAAGCGGGTGACATGTGGGTGACGGTGCTGGGTGAGTGGGTGAATCATCATCACCCACCACACCCCATATGACTGCTGGCGAATATTGGCAACCTTTTGAGGCCAGAAAGGGGTACAGACCTCAGTTCAGACTAGAACTTGGCGAAGAGCAGACACAGAGAAGCTGGAGGACGGTGAGACAGCTTGGCGCGCTTGGTGCAGAGACGTCGCTGTATAGCCGAGAGTAAAGTTCCAGGAAGCCAGCATGCGAGCATTACTGGTAGTAAGTGAAAGTACATGCTTTGTGACCGCGGGTATAATTGACTAGCAGTGCTATTTATTTGTCTGTCGTCTGGGAACTAGTAAGGACTCCTAGTTGTCTGTGTCTGGGAACTAGTAAGGACTCCTAGTTAGAAACCGGAAGGAGTCTAAGAACTAGTAAGGACTCCTAGTTGTCTGAGTCTAAGAACTAGTAAGGACTCCTAGTTTGAAACGGAGGGAGTTAAGATTTTAAATGTTTAAGTGTGTTTTTCTTATATTGATGTAACAGTGATTTCATATATATGAATAACTAAAGAGTGCTATATATATATAACAGCACTAGTGAGTTTTTACAAGACTGGCTTTGCTTTATTAAAATAGTGTTAATATTCCAGTGATTTTAAGAGTAGACGTGTATGGCGGTTTTTAGGTACTTATGCACGTAGTGAAATGAGGTGGGAATTACCTCAGAGTTATTTGTAGATTTTTGTAAATACTATTTTGTAATTATAGCCTAGAAAAGCCATATTACTTTTTCACTTCTTCCAGTTCCCAGTTTTAAGTACATGTGTGTCGGGGCATTTTAGTGAAGTCCCCCCATGTCTTGCGTTACCTGTGTCGAGGCGGAGTTAAACTACGCTACCACTTTGTATTAAATACGGGAGAATTTATTCCCGAGAAATACCGTAACGACACCTGGGTAGCGGCACGACACAGGGTTGAGTAATCAGAATGCAGATGTTTTAGGTCCTGGACTTAATTATGATGCCCCAGTTTTCAGGCCGCAAACCAGTAAAGTGCATGGCTATAAAAGGGGTACAATTAAAAAGAAATCTCAGAAATTTGATGGCAGAGTATTTTGGGAAGCTTACCGTGCACATTTTGAGTTACTTGCTGATCAGAATGGTTGGGATGATAGGCAGCATGCTACTAACTTTAAGGGTGCTGCAATGGAAATTCTGGGCCAGATGTGAGTGAAGGAGAGGAACAGTAATCAGTCCCTAGAAGAAGTCCTGGAGCGCAGATATGGGACCACGTACCAGACTTAGGTATACAGACTAAGACTCCGGAACCGTGTACGGGCTCGAAGCGAATCCCTACAGTAGCTTGCTCATGACTTGGGAGTATGGTATACAAGGTGTACCTTGGAGCAGCACCTAACATGTTGACTATTCTTCTTAGGGACCAGTCTATCAATGCTAATCATAGTGCACAATTATTCAAAGTGCACCTGGAGCAGGCACCACCAAGAGACATGGAAGAAGTGCTAGCCAGGGCTCTAGAATTTAAGTCCTACATCAGGTCCAGTACGCCCACTTTTCAGATAGGTCGTAGTGCAGGATTCAAGGCAAAAAATGGGCGGGTACATGAAGCAGAAAGTTTAAAGGAAGTTGCTGGTACGGTGAAAAGCCAGGACAGAAGAAAGAGGGCTGCTACAAGTGGAAGAGGGAATAGGAGAAGACTGGAGCAGGTTGGTGGTTCTACGTGAAGTCTGGAAACAAGAAGGACGATAGCTACAAATGGAAGAAGGAGTAAGAATAGACCAGTGCAAGGAAATCAACAATTGTAACAAAAGCACGTTGTATATGAAGCGAGGTGGGACACTCCAGTTCTGACTGTCCAAAGAAGAAAAAGGAGGATAAGAAGCAGACTGCAGAAGACCAGAAAGAAGCGGAAAACTAGTGGAGGCTGGTGTTAAGGGACAACCACCAGCCAGCTTTTCCCAAGTGGCCCTACCACTGAGAAAATGCAAGAGAACTGCAATTGACAGTGTGCGAGTAAACGGAAGAATAGGTGGCAGGAAGTGTTCCCTGGTGATTGATTCAGCCTCAGAGCAGTCTTTTGTGAGGTCTCATGTGTTTCATCATAGGTATCTGCCTGAGTCATCAGAACAACTGTCTGGCATAATGGGGCACCGTGCAGAACTGAGGGGACCCCTGGATGTCCGGATTGAAGTGGCAGGGCAAGAAGCTATACTTCCAGTCTACGGTGCCAGGATGGAGGGTCCTTGCCTTCTTGCTCTGGACTATATGGTGTCCATGGAATGTAAGCTGGTCTTCTGCTCCATGAAGTTGAAGGTTCTAGGAAAGTCGGATCCTGTCATGGCAGTGACACGTACCAGTTCTGGTGGCGATGTGATGGTGCTCCGCACAACAGTGTTATCTCAAAATCAGAACTATTGCTCCATTGCAAGGTGAGTGGCTCTTTTGACAGCTGTCCAGGGGTAGTGGAGCCTGATGTACGGTGTAAGAGGAAGGCTGGAGTGATGGTGGGGGGAACTTTGGTGGAACCAGGTGCAGATGAAGTGCCGGTTGTGTTGGCCAGTTTCTCCTGTGAGCCACAGAAGATCAATGAGGGAGAAATTGTGTGACTGTGCCAGGCAGTGGACCCTGAGTAGCATCAGAGGAAGGCCTATAAAAGAAGTGCAGTCAGAGAAGATGGGTATCTGCTAGACCACTCACAAGACCATTTTCAAGAAGCTGCCAGTGCCTGGATGGCTCACAAGTGCTGAAGTTGAGGCAGCTGCTGATGAAGTTTGCTGATGTCTTTTTCACTGGAGACCTAGACCTGGGGTGCATTGAGCTGGTGGAGCATAATATAGACACTGGGGATCACCATCCAAATATACAGGCAGCGTGAAGGATGGCACCAGCTCAGTGGTAAGAAACAGAGTAGGAGATGGAGAATATGAAAAGTCAAGGACTGACAAAAGTCCAGCAATCCTTGGGCATCAATAGTGTTCTGGTAAGAAAAAAAAATAGCTCAGTAAGGTGCTGCATAGATTATTGAGCCCTGAATGAAATGGCAGTGAAGGATGCATACCCCTTGCCAAGGATTGATGACACCCTGGATGCTCTGTCAGGTGCCAAGTGGTTCTGCACCCTAGACATGAATGTAGGATATCATCGGGTCAAGGTTGCTGAGAAAGACAAGGAGAAAACAGCCTTATCGTATGGGCGGATATTAGGGCAATTTAAAGTGATGCCTTTTCGGCTGTGCAATGCCCCCAGCAACTTTTTTAGCATCTCATGGATCGCATACTGGAAAGCCTGCACTGGCAAATGGGTCTCATCTGTTTGGACAGTGTAAATGTGTTTGGATGGACTTTCGACCAGGAATTGGAGAAGCTGCTGGAGGTGTTCAACAAAATCTGAGCAGCACACCTCAAGCTGAACACCAAGATGTGCTACTCGTTTTAAAAAAGAAGTGAAGTACGTGGGACACATTGTAGTTGAGGGCAGCATCCGTAGTGATCCAGAGAAGGTGGCTGCTATGTAAAACTGGCCATTTCCAACTTGTGTGAAGGAGCTATGGAGTTTCCTGGGCTTGTGTACCTACTATTGGCATTTTGTCAAGGACTTTGCAATGATAGCTGCACCTCTGCACAAGTTGTTGGGGAAGAGGCAAAAATTTGTGTAGACAGTAGTGACTCAGAAGGCCTTCGATGAGCTTAAGCAGGCAATGGCAAGCTCTCCAGTGTTGTCATACCCAGACCAGTGTCAGCTATTTATCTTGGACTGTGACGTTAGTGACCATGATATCAGTGGTGACTTGTCACAAAAGAAGGACGAAAAAGAGTATGTGGTGGCGTATTACAACAAGAGGCTCAGAACACCAGAGCGGAACTACTGTGTGACCCATAAGGAGCTCTTGGAAGTGATGAATAGCCTTGATTTCTTCCATCCCTACTTGTATTGGCCCTACTTCATCATCAGGACATACCATGCGGCACTGAAGGGACTTAAGACATTAAAGAATCTGGAAAGATAACTGCCATACTGGCTCAGGAAGCTGGACCAGCACATTTATGAGATGCAGCATCATCCAGGGCACGTACATGGCAATGCTGACACCCTGAAACGTCGGCATTGTGACCCAGAGTGCCAGCAGTGTAGTAAAAAGGGTCATAGTAAGGAATGCAGACATACTGCAGTGACAGGGCCGTTGTCAGATGAAGAAGACCTGAAAAGGATGCAGATGGAGGATGCAGATTTACAATCAGTGCTAGAGTGGCTGCAGCAGAGTGCAATGCGACCATCTTGGGAATAGGTTTCCAGGTTCAGCCCTGCAACAAAGAGCTACTGCAGTCTGTGGGACCTTCTTCATTTGAACAACAAACTACTGGAGCATCAGTGGAGAAACCCAATGGTCTCAGCAGAGTATTAGCAACTGGCGGTTCTGAAGAAAATGAGGTCCAAGATCTTGGATGAATCCCATAACCAGATCACTAGTAAGCACCTGGGAGTGAAGAAAACTCCAAGTTGGCTGCGACAGAGGCTCTACTGGACTGGCATGTGTCAGGACCTTGAAGAGTGGTGTTGCGCCTGTGATGTATGTTGTGCCAAGAAGGGACCCAAGAAATGTGGATGCCTCCCTCTCCAGCTGTTCCAAGTGGGTGCGCTGGTGGAATAAGTTGTGGTGGACATTGCTGGACCTCTTCCACTTACTGTTTCACGAAGTGGCCAGGAGACTACGCCATCTCTGATCAAGAGGATGTTGCTGTTGCTCAGTCGTTGGTTGACCAGTTCTGTCGTTTTGGGATGCCACAAGAGTTACATTCAGACCAGGGTAGAAACTATGAGTCTGCTGTGTTCCGTGTGTGCTACGAGTTACTGGGGATCAAGAAGACCAGGATGACCAGACCAAGGCCACAGTCAGATGAGATGGTGGAGAAATTCAACTGGACCCTGGGACAAGAACTGTCCAAGTACTGCATAGAGATACAAATGGAATGGGACCAGAAATTACCTGCATTGCTGATGGCATATTGGGCTGCATCCCATGAGTTTACCGGCTACACCCCTTTAAAACCGATGCTGGGGCATGAGTTATGATTACCTGTTGATTTCTTAATGGGAAGACCACCTGGTGAAGAGCTGCCTACGGACACCTTCAGCTGTGGGATGCATCTTCAGGAAAGGCTGGCTGAGGTACATCATCAAGGGGAGGAGCCCTTAAGTTTTAGGTGAGGTAATGAAGTGGAAGTATGATGCCTAGGTAAGTGCAGTGAGTTTCAAGGATGGTGATAAAGTTTGGTTATACAATCCTCAGCGGATAAAGGGTCAGTCACCATCACAGCCCATGCGAAGGGCCTTACATTGTGTTGGACCGCCTATCAGATGTATCATACTGGATTTGGGGAGGCAGGAAATCATGGCCAAAGGTGGTACATGCGAATTGTCTGTGGCGGTACCATGGGCCAGGACAGTACATCTGGGATGTCTCCAAGGGCTAATGCTCACCCCCAGCCGAGGATGTTGAGGAGGACCAACGAGCTTAAGTACAAGAGGATGGTGACAGTTTCCCGAGAGAAGAAATAAGTCAGGAAGAGGACCGCGAGATTCCAGGAGGAGTGACTGTGTGGAGGAGCAGGGATGTCGTCGGAAGCAGCATAGGAGAATATCTGCCAAGTTGAAGGATTATTTTGTGTGCAATTAAATGTTTAGTTTGGATCAAGGGTTATGTTTGTGTACATTGTGTAGTTTTGTTGGGACGACAAAGGACTAGGGAGAGGGTAATGTTGAGAAGCCGCATTTGCTAGTTAGGTAGTGCTGGAGTATTCCCAATGATTCTCGTAGTTCTGCTACCTGTCAGAGTTGCCAGTTAGCCTGCTGTTTGTGAGCAGAGGTATTTTGCATGTTATGCATTAAATTTTGTGCTACTTTTGTCTATAATGTTTTATGTGATTGTTAAAGTATGTGATTTTATCTCAGTTGTATGCTAAATAATTTTGAGTGTAATGCAGTGTAAGAAAACTCTGACATATTTGGGATGTCTCCGAGTTAGCAACTGTTGCTTTCCTGAGAAACTAGTAGAAGATTCTAGTACAAAGGGAGCTTATATAAGGATGAGGAAGAGACTAGAGCAGTTTCAGTCGGTTTGAATTCAGTTTGAGTTTAGTTCAGTGTCAGTTCAATGTCAGTGCAGTGAGTGAAGATTGCATAGCTCTGGTGCTTGTGAAAACAGTGAAATGTAGTTGGCAAGCATTAAGTGAATTTATTTGGTGAATAAAGACCGCGAAGTTCAGAAACCATTGTTTATTTACAATGCCTGTGCTGCTCTGTGTTGTTGTACACTGAAAGGCCGCCTCTAGGAAGAACAACTCACTGGGCAATGTCCTTCCTATACTGAACTACTGCTGTTTGAGCCTGTGGCAGTGTGGGACGGGAGCACAACAATAATTTAGATGCTTTGCTGTGAAAAAAATTTGATTCAGAGATATATATCGTTTCTTTTGCATGGTTTCTTGCAGTTTTAAATTCACTGAGCAATTCAGTTGTTTATTTTAAGTAAGAGTTATAGGCTAATGATTTTGGGGTCGTTGTTTATGCACAGTTACTATCAAACCATTTTGGGGATCCTGATCATTTAGTGAACTGTTGACTTGGTATGAACATTTCCATACCAGCTTGTATTAAGTCATTAATATGAGAGTGGGCGGAATTGATGTCACTGGAGCGGAAATACTGCCAAGGAATATCAGGAAGATAATTTCTGAGTCCATATCAGTCTGCCCTATCAAAGTGCCATCTGGTCACCCTGACAGGTTCAGAATGGGGAAGTTCTGGGTAACTGACTAATGAGGCTTTGATGAGATTGTGGTACGGAGGATCCGAGTGGTGACAGTACTTCTACCCTGTATTCATCTGAATTATTTTTCAGGAATAGATCCAAGAGATAGGCGTTATGGTCAGGATTACCTGGTATTCTTACTGGTTGTTTAACCAAATGCGTGAGATTAAACAATTCCGCAAACAGCTCGTACTCTAGACCAGCATCGTCAGTCCCGGCAGAATGCAATAACCATTCTGCATAAGGAATGTTAAAATCACCCTAAATGGTCATTTCAGTGCTGAGGATGAGGTTAAGGTTAGGCAACTGAGTGGATATGAATTTAAATAAACTGGGTTCTGAAGAAGCATTAGGGAAGCGATAAACTACACGGATATATTTGGTAATCATCAGCGATAAACTACACAGAAATATTTGGTAATCATCATCACCATCATCATCTGGACCTCCTTTCCCACCCTCGAGCAGGGTGAGGACCAGTAACGTCCAGACAGCCTAAGTCTGCCCAATTCAGTGGGCCACGCATCCATTCATTCACCATTCAAGCCAACGGAATCCTAGCTTCATCAGATAGGCCAAAACACTTTCACCACATTCTGTAGCTTCATATATACCAATCTGGTTATCTCATTCCGAATGCTGTCACGTTAAAAAGCGGTGCCAAATCCCTGGTTAAGCGCTTTACACAAAATTCATCCAGCTAGCTCGGTCTCTTGTCACTCCCTTAGCCGCACCAACTTCCATACCTCTCTTCTTCACAGACTCATCCACCATGTCCCTACACCTTTTTCTTGGCTTGCTTCGCCTCCTCCCTCCTTCATATTCACTCAGATATACCTTTTTCACCAATCTTTTGTCATCCATTCTCTCCACATGACCAAACCATCTCAGCACACTTTCTCAATTCTCATGTCCACAGACTTCCTCACTCTGCGTCATTCACGGATCACGTTATTTCGTATCCTATCCACTTTCTGTACTCCACATACATTCCTCAGCAGTCCCATCTCCACTGCTATTACTCTTGAATTTTCATTTTTCAAGCCACACAATAGACTCACATCCGTATGTTAATGTTGGCACTAAAACTCGTTCATGTAAGCCTCGGACAGCTGCAACACACAAGCCTCTGTTTTTAATGAAGGCCTTCATAGCAACAGCTATTTTACTTTCTTGTGTCACGATACTTTCCACTTCTTTTGCACATTTTCCTCTTTTTTCTATCACTGTACTCAGGTATTTCAACTCTCTCACCAATTCCACTCTCGCTCCATTCACTGTAACATCTCACTGGGAGTCACCTTCTCCCTCAGTAACAATCACTTTACTCTTTTCTACATACCCTCTCAAGGCACGACATTCACAGACATCTACAAATCTCTGGACTAGTCTTTGAAGCTCTTGTCCGGTATTTGCAAGTAGCACTACATCATCATCATCATACAACAAACTTGAGTTATTGCAACCATCACGATTAATTGCCAACGTCATCTCTCTCTCTCTCTCTCTCTCTCTCTCTCTCTCTCTCTCTCTCTCTCTCTCTCTCTCTCTCTCTCTCTCTCTCTCTCCATTACTCGTGTTTATACTTCTCTCTTCTCTCATCACCCCATCCATATATGTAGTGAACAAACATGGGGACAACACAACCTTGTCACACGCCCACATTGATTGTGAACCAATCACTTAGATGCCCATTTACTCTTACACATGCCTCATTATCATCATACAAAGTCTTGACGGTACCTAGCAGCATACCATCTACACCGTGCATGCGCAAAACCTTCCACAATCCTTCTCTGTCTACCTTGTCGTGTGCTTTTTACAGATTCAGAAATGCCATAAAGACCTCTTACTCCTTCTCACACGCCTTCTGCACTGATTTACTGCTGATATTTTATCCACACATAATGGTAATATTAAGATAATTTAGTTTATATATATAGTGAAGTTAAACACAGAGTCAACTGCAAATTAATCTCTGTGTAGATACGACTCTCCTGTGTGAGGAGGTTCCCCACATACAGCTCTTCTCAAAACAGAAGTCAAAGGCTTTTTGTCTCATTAACTATCCTGCTCTTATTGTCTGCCTTCAACCTCTATCTCTTCATCGTACTGTTTCATCTTTGTCTTTTTGCTATCCCTACCTGAATGGCCACTGCTCCTCTAACTTTCTGCGTGTATCCATTTAAAACAACGGCATGCACGTAGCGCCCGTCTAGCAGCAAACTTTCATCCCTTTTCTGTCCAATTTTCTAATGCAAGAGTTAGTCGTTACTCCCAGTCCTTCAAGTATGCAACAGATCAACTCTAGAACTGCCTTGCATTGTCTGTATTTCGTACTACCTATGATCCCCAGTCTTTTAACCCCTCAATGGCTGTGGGTTCAGGAATTTGCGGACTCCCCAGGCTGGCCCTAGGACCATTTTTTCAGAGTTCTAAAATGGGTTTCTTTTTCTTACAGATGTGAAGAGAATCGTCTGGCTCACCTGGCTATGTGTTTTATAGCTTATTAAACCCGTCCTGTGATTCGCTGTGATTCGCTGAAGATATCATAAAATTCACTGCTCATTTGAACCTATTGGCGAAAACATCCAAGAAAAAGGGATCGCCTCAGTGCTTGGGATGGTAAAGTAGGGTTGAGTAAACATACCATGGCCTTCGTTCGCCTCCCATAATTGTTTGAAGTTTTTCCCGCGCTAATTCTGTCACTGGCACATTTGCAGTAAAGCGTCGCTCATCGCCGGCGGCCATTGAGGAGTTAAACGCAATGTGTCAAGTGTATCCAGGCATCTCGAAAGGAATAGGTCTTGAATTTGACTCCCCATTATCTTATTTTTATTTCTTCTTGAAGGGAGCAATCTGCAGGCTTC
>JAGKTI010033236.1:0-11720 GCA_018397915.1 Birgus latro | reverse complement strand
ACTGTTCACCACTACCCTTACTTCATCATTCTTCACACACTGCTCACATACAATATCCCGATTATCCCTCTTCACCTTATTTGCCACCCTAAAAATCGTATATTTCCTTCCTCCATGATTTCGATTATCAAGTAAAAGTCTCTGTGCCTCAGACTTCGCCCTGTATACCTCTCTACTAGCCCTGCGCTTGGCAGCCAAGTACTCCTTTCTATTACCACCCTTCTTCCATTCCCGGAAAAGCCTTCTTTTCTCCTTAACTGCGGCTTCTACACCCTCATCCCACCATCAAGTTACTTTGTCTTGGTGGGCCCTCTTGTCCAACTGCATATTGCATTGGTAACTCTCAAGAGGTTGTTCTTAAGGGCTCTATACTGTTCATTAACGCCTCTATCTACGGCTCCCTGTTCAGCCACCACTCTCCTCATCTCACTATAAAAGGCATCCCTTACTGATTGGTTTCCCAGATTCCATATTTTCCTCCTACGTACATATGTCCTCCTTCTCGCCACTCGTTCCGTAAGCACCATGTCACAAATCAACAGTTTGTGCTGCTGCACACACTCCCTCACTAACCTCCTATCAACCCTCCTGACCAGAAAATAATCTATCTGACTGCTATTTTCCCCGGACTCGTACGTAATCAATCTACTCACTCTTTTTCTAAAATGTGTGTTGCACACAATCATGTCCATAGCCTCCCCAAACTTGAGTATTCTTTCCCCTTCCACATTCCTCACACCATATGCACATCCTCCATAGAATCCTTCATAACCTTGGGCTGCTTCATCCATATAATCATTTAAATCCCCTCCCAGAACCACCACCTCATCATCGTCCATACCACCTATTACATGTATTAAATCATCCCAAAATCTATCCTTCTCTGCGTCATCCAATCCTACCTGTGAAGCATATGCCGATATAACAAATAATTTTCTTACCACTCAAAATTTTCACTACTAATATCCTATCACTTACTCTCATAACATTCATAACATATTCCACTCATTTCTCTGCAACCAACACACCCACACCCCCATATCCGTCGGTTCTCCCCTGCCAAAACAACCTATAGTAGCAATCCTTCCCAACAATCTTTCTGGCTGATCCACCCCTGTACCGGACTTCGTGCAAACATGCCACATCCACCCACCTCCTACTGAAGCCTCAATGACTTCCCCTGCTCTTCCCCTCAAACTTCCCACATTCCACGAACCCATCTAAACCCCCTGGGTGATTTGCTGTCCTCAGGCTTGCTTTGATGCTTATACTTGCAAGTCATAGTCGGTAAGATATAGGTGGGTAAACATTCCAAGGGCCCGACCCAATTCACAGTCCTAGGTCCAGGCAATGGATCTGGGACCCCTAGCCCTCCAGCTTACCAGTGGCTGTGGTAGTGGCCTCGGGGCACCCTGCCAGGACAGCTGCAGGGACACCCTCCAAGCGCGCCTTGGCACTGCAACTGCCCCACCATTACACACCCACTGATAGGGCAGCCTCCTGGGGTGCTACTCCCAGGTTCGGGGCCCTCTCTATTGAGCGGAAGCAGCAGCCTGGGAACCACAATGCCCTGTACCCTCTAGCACAAGTTCGAGCCCCATCTCGCCCCGGACCCATGATCTATGCCGGCGGAACCCCCATCACGCCTCCCCCCAAAAGTCCGCCACTAGGTAACGGCCGCATGCCCTTGCTGCCGTCAACCCCTGTAACATAGTGGGATACGTTGTGTGCTATATAAAGCGCATGTGGTGTAGTGCATAGGATAGTTTGAGGAAATGTTTGGGAGAGTATGGTGGTCTACTATCCATGTTACTGTCACACTGAAAAGGTCAGCAAAGGGGGATGGTTAGGTAGCTAGTGAAACAGTAGCTCCAGCTCTCCCTATCACCAGAATTCCCATTCCCCTCGGGAGTACCACCCTGTTCGGTCCATGCTACAGCCTCCTCCTGAACTTAGAAATTCAGTCCTACGGAATAGCACTACCGCAAATCTTTAAAGAACAACTAATCCAGTCAACATTTCAATGGCTATCAGGTAAACTGGTTATGAGACTTTATTCCTTGTTTTAACATTATTTAATAGTATTTTAACTTGCACATAAACTTACCAGAACAGTAATGTAAATGTTCAACTTACAAATTCAGTCCTGTGGAGTGTGGAAAACAGTACAGTGAATCATGTGATCAAAACAAACCGTGTGGGCTGCATTCGAGGGTTTGGTCTTTCAATGGCCTTTGTTACCTTTTTAATGCCTCTTCAGGTACATGTTTATTGTGTTAGGCTGTATAAGCAACTAGTAAACACTCATTTAATTTTGAGTAGGGCCTGTTTGGTGTTATAGTACTTTGTGATAGGGTAGGTACCTGTCCCAATGGAATGCCCATCTATTTTTCCCATTGATTCTTAATTCACACTTCAACGTTTCACGTTTCGCGACGTTTTGGCAGAACATCAAAACAGCGAAAAATGAGGACTTACTTATATATATGTGTATATATATATACATATATATATATACACACACACACACATACATATATATATATCTCATTCATTCATTCATCATCCAAATCCTACGTTGCCCCATGAGAAGCGTAGGAGCCCGGGGCTATACAGTAAATATTCTGAGGTGACTTAATATGTGTGGTAAGTGGTATGGGGGATGATGTGATTATAGTTCTGACAGGGGATTTAAATGAGCATGTGAGTGAAGCATCTCAAGGACAGGAAGGGATACATGGGGGATGTATATATGGTAAGGGGAATGTGGAAGGGGAAAGGAAACGCAGACTTGGGGGGGGGGAATGCAATGAAGATTGTGGGCAACACGCATTACAGGAAAAGAGAATGGGTTGATTACATGTGAATCTGGGGGAAACAGTAACAAGATTAACTAATTACTGGTCAGGAGGGATAATAGGATGTTGGTGATGAATGTTAAAGTTATAGGGAGTGAAGAGTGTATGAAGCAACACAAAATACTGATATATGACAGGATACATGGGGGATGTACATATGGTAAGGGGAACGTGCAAGGGGAAAGGAAACTCAGACTGGGGGGGGAGGGATGCAACGAAGATTGTGGGCAACAAGCATTACAGGAAAAGAGAACAGGTTGATTACATGTGAGTACGGGGGAAATAGTACCAAGATTAACTAATTCCTGGTCGGGAGGGATAATAGGAGATTGGTGATGGATGTTAAAGTTATAGGGAGTGAAGAGTGTATGTAGCAACACAAAATACTGATATATGACATGGTGCGTAAGGAACAGGTGGTGAACAAGAGGATCTATGAAAAATACGAGCAAGTTGTCCCGGATGATTGGCTGAGGAGTGTAACTGTAAATGTGTACAAGGGGAAGGGTGATGCCCTGGAAAGAGGAAATTATAGAGGTATAAAGCATTTAGATCAGATAATAAAGGTACTGGAGAGAGTTCTAGAAGGTATGATTAAAGAAAGAGTGAATATTGATGAGATGCAGTTTGGGTTTATGCTAGGCAGGGGGACCACTGAGGCCATATTCATTGTTCAAGAGCTTCAGGAAAAATAAATAGGAAAGAAAAGGGAACTGTACTTATTTTTGTTGTCAATTTGGAGAAGGCCTCTGTCAGAGTCCCTAGAGAGGTGGTAAAGTGGGCAATGAGAAAGCTTGGCATGGAGGAGCGGCTGGGTAGGGTGGTTATGGCCATGTATGTGGGTGCTTGCACCTAGGTAAGAATGAATGGATATTTGAGCGATGAGTTTTCCGTCAATGTTGTTGTGCATCAGGGGTCAGTTCTGAGTCCCTTGTTTATCATGGTAGATACTTAAAGCCCTCTCACGTGACCTCAGAAATGGACTCCCATGGGAGATGTTGTACGCTGATGATTTGGTATTGACTGCAGAGAATGAAAGGGAGGTGGAGGAAAGATTTAGGAAGTGGGGAGATGGTATGGGGCACAAGGGATTATGAGTAAATGCAGATAAAACATAAGTGCTGATATCTAGGGTTGGTGGCAGTTCTGTCAAAGAAGGAGGAGAGTGGCCATGTGCAATTTCCCACAAAGGCATGGGAATTAATTCCATCTTGTACAGTGTTTGTGATAAATGGGTGCATAAGAAATGTAAAGGAATTAGAGGTAGACTGCGAGATAATGCTGATTTTGTGTGTGCAGCGTGTCTGGGAGAGAAGGTGGAGACTGTCAAGCGTGAAAAGATTGAACTTGCTGGTGAATCTATTGAGTGTGTGCAAGTTTTGTTATTTGGGAGACATGTGGAAGTTTTGTTGTTTAATATGAAATCTTTGTATGCAGCATGTGTTAGGAGTGTAACACTGTATGATAATGAGACCTGGGCAATGCAGGAAGAGGATATTCACAGGCTCAAACATACAGAAATGATAATGATTAGGTGGATGTGCAGTGTGTCCCTGCATGCAAGGCCTGGGGGGGCTGGGTTTATGATGGAAGAGTTGAGAGGTAGGATGGGACTGGAATGTATTGGTGTTGTGATGAGGAGAGGTAGATTGAGGTTGTCTGGGCATATGGAGAGGATGAGAGATGATAACTGGGTGCAGAAAGTGAGAAGCGTTAATGTTAATATTGGGGGTGGGGTTGTGAGGGGTAGACTGAAAAAGACATGCAACAAGGTCATTGTGACCTCAGGGTTAAAGGACTGAACAGGGAGGCTGCCACAAATGGAGCAGCATGGACAGCCGCTATTAGGTGACCAAGGCTGACGCATGTAAGCATATTGGAGCCGGTAAAAAAAAAAAAAAAAAAAAAAAGTTTTATGTCTGGTATCACTGAAGGGCTAAGGCATTGCCCTTGGGTAAAGGACTTCTGGACTGGAGCGTGTAGCATTTTATGACCGGATGCCCTTCCCGATGTCTACCAATGTTCCCCTGGGTGGATTCGATCCTCTGACCCTTCGGTCAGAGTGGAGCGCTCTATCCCACTGAGCCACGGCTCAAAACAAAACGAAGGAGGAAAATATGGAAGTTGAAAACTGTACAATGGGGAATGGCTTCTATAGCAAGATGAGTAAAGTTGTGGCTGAACAGGAAGCTGTTGACAGAAGTGTTAATGAACAGTACAGAGCCCTCAAGAACAATCTCCTGAAAGCTACTGATTCACTAAGTAGATGGAAAGGGACCCTCCAAGAGAGATGGTAACATGGTGGTGGTATGAGGGTGTAGGAGTCATAATTTAGGAGAAAATAAGGCTTTTCTGGCAACGGGAAAGGGGTAGTAACAGAGGCAAGTATGTGGCTGCCAAGTGTGGTTTCTAGAAAGGAGATATAAAGGATAAAATCTGAGTCTCAAAACTTTTACTGTATAACCTAAGCAGCAGTGAAAAGATAAGTATGGTATCTAAGGAGGCAAATAAGACGAGGAAGGAAAACAGGGATAGCCTAGCTGAGAAGTGTGTGAAAAATGTTAAAGGAAAGGTAGTGGTGGACACTGAGGATATTAAAGATGCCTGTAGAGAGCATTACAACCAGTTGCTATATGAGGAGTTTTACTGGAACAGGAAAGGTTGTCAGCAGATCCAGTGTTTGGGCCTTGGCCTTTGATTGATGCTGTGAGCAGGGCAATAGACAGGATGCATGCAGCTGGGGAAGGCAGCAGGTGTATCTGGGTTGGATGCTGAAATGCTGAAGACCTCACGAGATACAGAAGTCAGTTTAGTTACTAATTTAATAAATCTAGTTAAATAACAGTGTGTTGTCCCAGATAACTGGCTAAAGAATGTGATTGTAAATGTGTACAAGGAGAATGGTGTTGCCCAAGAAAGAGGAAATCTATCTATCTACCTATTGCCAGACGCATTAATCCCATAAGGGGTGGCCACAAACAAACTGCCTCCATGTTGCCCTGTCCCCTGCCATTTCATTGCCCTGCTCCCAGCTCACACCCCCCCTTCTCATATACCTCTCCACTCCATCCCCCCATCTCATCCTTGGCCTTCCCCTCCCTCTCCCCCCCTCCACCTCACTCTCATACACTCTCCTTGTCAGTCTCTCGCTCTCCATCCTCTCCACATGCCCAAACCACCTCAGTGTATATCTCCTAACACTTCCTATCACATCCACATCAACACCACAACGCTCCTTCACTTCTTCATTTGTCAGTCTGTCTCTCCATGTAACTCTATATGCTCCTCTCAAATAACTCATTTCCACTGCTCTCACTCCTGATGTCTGTCCCTCCAACAAGGTCCAAGCTTCACTTCCATACATTAGAGTTGGTATTACAATACTGTCATGTAGTAGCTTTTTCACTTCCATGTTCACATCCCTGTTTCTTATCGCTGCTTTCAAGGAACCAGCAACCTTTCTTCCTTGTTGTACCCTTTCAAGCACTTACCCTCTAAACTTCCATCCTTACTCATCACACTACCAAGTACTTAAATGCACTCATATTTTCCATTTCCTCCTCATCCAACCTCACTGTGCATTCACTGACTTCACTTCTCTCAAAGACCATAACTTTACTCTTCCCTACAATCACCTTTAGATTCCATTTCCACCAAGCTTTGCAGCTCCCCTTTGTCTTCACTTAACAGTACAGTATCATCTGCAAACAACAGTACAGGGAGTTTCCAAACACTGCCCTCATTCATTAGGGGAGCTCCAACATCCACTGCCCTACCTTGTATCTCTTTTATAACCTCATCCATATACAGACTGAACAACCATGAGACATGACACATCTCTTGTTTCAATCCAACCTTCAAACAGAAAAATTCACTCAGTTCACTATCCACATGCACTGCAGCCTTAGTACCCTCAACCTTCAAATAGAAAAATTCACTCAGTTCACTATCCACATGCACTGCAGCCTTAGTACCCTCACACATACTTTTCACAGCCTTCAACAACTTCCCATCTACTCCATATATTCTTAACCACTAAACCATGGGTCGTCACTCTCGTGATGGTCGGGTGCAATGGATCATACCGCGGGGCGTCACTTAAGTGACTCTGTGTTATTTTTAGTTCCCCCTGGCTTTCAGGTGGTGACTTGTATCATCTATCAGCACTGCCAATGTCCAACAATAGTCAGAGCTGCTAATGTCATCAGTACTCCCATCCACTGTTGACAATTTAGCCATTTTCCCCAATTCTAGACTCCCCTCCCTACCTCCCCTCCATTACCCTCTCGTGTTGTCTGCTATGCCGCTCTGCACTAAGTAAATCTTCCTCGGATTTTTCCACTGTTTTCATCCATTGAAATGAGACCTATGCCCTATTCTTATACAAAATAATATATATATATAAAAAATAAGGTAACTGATAGTGCCATACACCTGGAATTGGCTAATTATCAAGGCAACATCCAACCTGCACTCGTTCGCTAATTTCCCCTGCTTTATTTTCCAGTGAAATATGCCGTATGAGCTACTCTCGTAATATAAATGTATATAAGAAAGGAAGGGAGAAGCCTGAGTGATATTTATATTCACCTGGAACTACCTAATTTATTATGTATTGTCTAGATTTCCTACAACTTATTTCTTAGCATATACATTAACAGGTGACATTTTCAACTCTTGGCTACCGAGATGCAGTCAGTTCGCTCTCGTGTTTCATGGTCAAATGACGATCCTCCATTTCTGCCGCTTTTGCGCCTATTATAAAAGGCCCCGTGGCCTCTACCCCTATTAAACATCGTGTGGGAAGCAGTAAAGGACTGTAGATATATATAAGTGTAATAAAGTACTAGAGATAATAAAGTGTGAGTGTGTATATGGGGAAGAAATGACAGAATACAAGCGACGAATTAGCGCAAGTGGGAGGCTCGTACGCGCTCGTATTTTACATTGCTTTCAGTGTTTTTTTTTTTTTTTTAGTATGGATTCCAAACTACTTGGAAATCATTGAATAGTGTTTCTAGTGATAATATCTGGCAGCGGTATTCAGATTAGGGGATGTCGGGAAGTGTAAAGTGGAGACTTAGTTACCCAACTTCAGAAGTCTCCGCAAGTCCTACGGTAGTCGACGAGTGCTAAAAAAAAACATCCCAGGAGAAAGCTGAAGGTATATGCCATATGCATATGTAATTATAATATTCTAGGACTAATAACCGATTTTTGGCAAATATTTTAAAAAAGTCAGTCAGAGCGCGAATATCCCCGTGGGAATGACACAGCGTGCCTCCGACATCCCCGCAATGTAGGGGTTAATACTTTCCACAATCCTTGACTATTCACCCTGTCATATAGTGGCAAAAAACTTTTGGACCAGATAATGAAGGTAATGGAGAAAGTCCTGGAAAGTATGATTAGGGAAAGTGATTATTGATGAGATGCACTTTGGGTTTATGCCAGGCAGTGGGACCACTGATGCCATACTCACTGTCCACCAGCTTTTGGAAAATATATAGGAAAGAAAGAGGGCCATACTTTGTTTTTGCTGATTTGGAGAAGGCTGTTGATAGTCCCTACAGAGGTGGTGAAGTGGTCAATGAGAAAGCTTGGGACTGAGGAGTGGCTGGTTAGAGTAGTTATGGCTATGTCCGAGGGTGCTCACGCCCAGATGAAAGTGGAAGGAGATTTGAGTGATGAGTTTTCCGTGAATGCTGGCATCCATCAGGGGTCACTCTTGAGCCCCTTATTGTCTGTAGTGGCAATTGTAGCTCTTTCACGTGACTTCAGAAATGGATTCCCATGGGAGATGTTGTATGCTGATGATTTGGTACTGACTGCTGAGAATGAAAGGGAGACGAAGTAAAGATTTTGGAAGTAAAGAGACAGAGTGGGGCAACAGGGTTTGAGAGTAATGTGAACAAAAGTGATGATATCTACAGCTGGTGGTGGTACTGTCAAAGTAGAGGGAAAATAGCCGTGTTCGGTTTGCCACAGGTGTGTGGGCAGTAACTCCAACTTGTGCAGTGTTTGTGATAAGTGAGTGCATAAGAGATGCAGTGGTATTACAGGTAGACTGCGAGATAATGCTGATTTCAAGTGTGCAGTGTGTCAGGGAGGGCATGTAGATATTGCTAGATGTGAAAGAATTGATCTTGTTGGTGAGTCTCTTGAGTGTGCGGAAGAGTTTTATTTAGGGGATGTGTTATGCTGGAGGTGAGGTCAGGGTAAGGAGGGGTTGGAGGAACTTCAGGGAGCTTTTGCCTCTCCTGACACTGAGAAGGCTCTCCCTCTGTTCTACGGGGATATCGAATGTGACGTGTTAGAAGTGTAACGTTGTATGGTAGTGAGACCCGGCAGTAAAGAAGAGGATATCCATTGCAGGGTTTCCATTAGTGGATGTAAAGCCATTTATACGTCCAAAAAATGCATCCGTAAGTTGATTTCACAATCAAAGAAGTCCCAGAGACTTCCAAATTCCTGAGTGTGCACCTAAAATCAGATCACCGTGTGAACCATCTATCTATCTATCTATTGCCAGACGCCTTGATCCCGAACGGGGTGGCCAGTGTGAACCATGCTGTGTATAAAATGACCAATTCATTAAGAAAAATTGAGCCCACGTGTACCTTAACTGCAGTTAATTATTGATTTTTGCTCTGTCTACATCCACTGACTGCCACCCGAGGCAGTTTGAACTGGTTTACAGACAGATGCTTTTGGTATGTGTATCTCTTGTTAGCTTTTCGGCAGAGATCAAGGTGAGTATGCAAAAACTTGATATGGTTTGCTGCAAATTGGGATTTTGGAATATTCAGGTGAGTGTTTTCTTCATTTGCCTCCACTAGTTACGGTGAAAATTATACATATTTTCATTGTTCACTCAGTACCTTATTGATTAATGGCAGTATTTAACAACTGCACATTTGCAAACTGTGAATAAGATTTACGATTAAAGAACCCATGGAAATTTCTTATACAGTGCAGTCTTGTTATACGATGCCTTGTTATGTGATATCTCACTAAAACCATACTTCAGAAGTTACACTCTGTATTGGTACAAAATTAAAAAATTAGTGATAACTTTGCTACAATGATATTTTCTACGGCTGCCTCCGAGAATCTCACGCCGATGCAGTGACACACCCTAGCTAAAATGGCCACCCAGTGTCTACACTGGCTATGATCGTTACCTTTCATTCTACTTCGTGCAAGACAGGCCACTATCACTGTTACTGGCAAATAATAGTGCAAGTGCTCATCAAACATTGTAGTGCGGTGCGCCATATCGAGTGACGTGATAAATGAGAGAGCAGTGGAGGAAAAGAGGAAGAAGTCGCTAGAGTGGTTCCTGAACAGGGGTTCAATTGAAAGAACTTAATATACTTAGAGCAAGAAACATGTAAAAAGACTAGTGAAGAGGAAAGAGGAGGAGGTAAATGATGATCTAGGAAGAAAAATGAATTCAAATTACTCTGAAAATAGGAAGTTATACTGGAAGGAGGTGCGGAAATGTAGCAGTGACAGTGGAAAGAAATGTGAAAGTGTAAAGGATGTAACTGATAGATTATTAACCCATGGGGATGAAGTAAGGACCAGATGCAATGAGTATTTTGACAGCTTGATGAATGGGAAGAGAGAGAGCAGAGTGGCTGTAAACATGATTGGTTTTGGGGGTATGCAGAGAAGGAATGCAGTGCCAGGAAACGTGACACTTGCACAGGTGAAGAATGCTGTGAAGCAGCTGAAAAATGGGAAAGCAGCTGGGGTTGATGAGGTGTATGCAGAGATGATTAAGTTTAGTGGAGAGAGCAGTATGAAGTGTTTGTTGGAGATGAGTAAGAGGGCATGGATGAGTGAAACTGTGCCAACAGGGTGGAAAAGGGCTGTGATTGTATCCCTGTGCAAAAATAAAAGTGAGCGAAAAGAGTGCAAGAATTATCATGGCATAAGTTTATTTACTTGGAAGTATTATTAGACAGAAAATAAGAGAGATATCAAAAGTCCTAGCGAGTGATGAAGAGGGTGGCTTAGTAGCAGAGCATGTGTGGATCAAATATTTGCAGTGAGACAGGTAGTGGAGAAAGCTTGTGAGAAGGACTATAAGGTTACTTATGGCATTTATGGATCTGGAAAAAGCTCACAACAAAGTAGACTGAGAGAGACTGTGGAAGATTTTGCGCTTGTACGGTATAGATGGTAAGCTGCTAGGTGCAGTCAAGAGTATTATGGTGGTAGTAAGGCATGTGTCAGGGTAAATGGGCATCTAAGTGGATGGTTCACAATCAATGTGGGCGTGCCGTGCGACAAGGTTATATGAGTGTCTCCATGGTTGTTCAATATACAGTAGGCGCAGAAAGTATCGACGCTTTTTTGCAGACACTTTTTCAACGGGAGCTGGCAACCCTGCTTGATAGGTTTGGCACCACAGGAGCAGGCTCAGTAATGTTTGGGCAGCCACAGGAGGAGGATTGTCTCTGTGTGTGATGCATCACGAGGGCATGTTTTGACTCAAATAACACAGTTATTTGGTTACCTACCACATTCTCATCATGCCTAAAGTAACCACAAGCAAGAACAAATGTGTGGAAGTGATTACTTTATACAAAGCTGGCCACAAACTCCCATTTATTGCAAATCAGATGGTGTTAGACTGAGGACAGTGCAGAGACTGGTGAAGCAGTTCAAGGACAGTGGGGAGGCCATTCCTCCCACTCCACTTCCCAAGCCTGGGAGACCTCGTAAGACAACCTTCAGGACCCGTCAGCTGATCTCAAGGCAAGTTAGCAAGGATCCAAGGCTAACAGCACGGGATTTAAAAGAAAAGAACCCACAGTTGCTGGCAGATGTGTCTGTCAGAAGTGTGCAGCA
>JAGKTI010033235.1:0-11720 GCA_018397915.1 Birgus latro | reverse complement strand
TTGCACATAATATCCCACATCTCCATCAAGAATTCCTCTCTCAGCCTCACTCCACAACGCCTTCAGACTTTCATCATTCCTTTGTGCATCAATTAAGTCCTCCTTTTTCACAACAAAATCTGGCAAAGTCTCTACTTCCTTCCCTTCCACCTTCTCTGCTTCATCTCCAGGTTCACAAAGCCAGGATGAGCTTAGGTCTAACTCACACTCCTCATCTTCCTCCGCTCTTTTAGCACTAGCCCTTGTCATTACACATGCTGGATAAATCATACTCTCCTCAAGTCTCTCACCATCCTCACATACTTCTGGGTCTACGATTTCACTTTCCTGGTCAACCTCAGGATTCTCCACAATTTCAGGCTCAGGGACAACTTTATTGCCTGCCAAATCATTCCCTAATAGCATGTCCACTCCTGACACAGGCAATCCTTCACTTACTCCAACTTTCACATTTCCTTTGACAAATCCACTCTCAAGCCACATACAATGTACTGGTACTTCAAGCTCTGAAGAACTCACACCCCTAACAACAACATTTTCACCAGTAAAGGACTCATCACTCCACTCTGCAATACCTTTACGTACAAGACTCAGGTTAGCTCCTGTGTCTCTCAGTATCACAATCTCCTTTCCTTGTCCCTCACCCACTTTCATCTGACCTTTGGTGATAAATGGCTTAAACTCCACTGCAGGTAACACCTTGGATCCTGTACATACATTTGCTAACAATCGTCCTACATGTTCCTTCCCAGTTACAGTCAATCCAGCTTCCTTGGAATTCTTCAAACTATAACACTGATACTTCCTGTGACCTACTTTACCACAATGCAGACACTTGGGTTGCACCTGATTTTTCCTACAACTTATACTTAAGTGTCCAAAATCACCACACTTATAACATTTGATTCCTGTCTTATTTTGATGTGAGGCATTACTGACCTTATCACTCCTAAACAAAGGTGACTCTACAGCCTGACTTTGAACATGTCCAAAATTAGATTTCAGAAAATTATTTGAGTTCTTGAAACTGTTTTGGTTAGCTGTACCTTGTTTACCACCCCAAGAGTTGGTGGACTTCTTAACCCAGCTCTGGTTAAATTTACCTCTATGAGCACCTTTGCTCATCTCATACGCAACAGCAAGCTGATCCGCTTTACGTTCAGCCTCAGTCACATTTCTAATGCCTAGTTTCATTATTTCATACCTCAGTGCTGGTTCTAAAGTATTTCTAAAATGTTCTAACATCAATAACTGTATCACATCTTCCTTGCTTGTGACATCCTCAGATTTCAACCATTTACCACACTTCAGCACAATCTCTCTAGCAACTTCCAAATAGGTGTTACTGTGTGTCTTTCCAACGTCTCTGAAACGCTGTCTATAAATTTCTGGATCCACCTTCACAGTCTGTAAAACTGCCTCTTTAACAACATCATAATCACTGCACTCACCAATACCCAAACCAGCATAAGCCTCTCTTGCCTTGCCCTTTAATCTAGCTTGCACCAACAAAGCCCACTCTTCCTTTGGCCAACTTCTCAATTCAGCAATTTTCTCAAATTGTATAAAGAAATCCTCAGCCTCTTCCTCTACAAATTCTGGCATAAGTTTCATCTTTATATCTGCTGAATTTCCTCTGTGTTCCCCTTTTTCTACTTCCAACTTTTTCATCTCCACCTGAGCCTTGATCTTCTCCTTCTCAACTTCTGTTTTCATCAAAGCCTCTTGATTCTTTTTATCTTGTAACAGATTCTTTTCCCTCTGTAACATTATCTCCATCTCCATTAACTTCACTTTCCATTCCATCATCTCACTACCAGTCATTTCTCTGTTTCTTTCTATACACTTTTCATCCTTTTCCATATTTTCTTCTTCACACTCACTCTGCTATCCACCCAAAATGCTAGATTCCATCAAACCCTTTATCAGTTCTCTCTGCATATCCTCCTTAAGATTAGCTTTTAACTCAATGCCATAAATGCATGCTAACTCCCTCAGCTCTTCTCTTGTGCACTGGTATAGAGAATGCACATCCCTACTGGTCATAAAGTTTTGCACATTACTCTCTGCCATGACTACAAATAATTTCAAGGCTCACCACAACACAGTAGTCCAGAGGGGAGGGCTGGCAAGGAAGTCAGATTCTCCTGGTCACACACACTGGGCTCATGGACAGGTGGCACACAATCACAAAGATATCCCGGACAGGTGGCACACAATCACAAAAATATCCCGGACAGGCCCCCAATTTTCTGTTACGTCCCCAGCTGTCCTCACTCTTCAAGCACGCTGCAATAGTTAGGTACAACAAGAAATTCGTTCGGCCTGCAACTCCTCATTCCCGGGCCAGCTGAGTAGCAACATGAAATATCTCCACCACAAATACTCTATCATCCATCACACCATCAATGATAATGAAATAGTCTACTACACTATTTACATATATTTACAAATATACACACTAATACTCAAATAAAGAATATGCTTAGATCACTTATGCCATATCCCCACAATGATCTCAACACCAAATGACACTCAATAACCATAATATCTCAAAATGATTACCGTTCTCCCTCACATGTTACTCTATAATATTAACCGCACAAATGCTCCATAATGGTTCACACAATAATATCTCCACTATCACAAGTACACCACCACGTGCACCATAGGCTATCTCGTGGCCACCCACACCACGCTCTCTCGTACGTACACCTGTATATTCTCCTCCCACAATACTCATTAATATATTCACATAATTATCTCACCACTTCCCTTGTATAACACCTCACACTGTGTGACCACGCTGCTCTCCCAAAATCACCACGTGTCTCCTCCAACACGCCCACCTGAGCAGAAACCCAGATCACCTCCTCACACGCCGCTAGCCAGCCACCGAGAGAGAAGCCACGGGCTCTCGTACGTATACAACACATCTCTCACTAACGGGATCACAATATAACAACTTAACCTTACATGTTAACCCTTAACAACTTCACAAATATTAATTCATTTCTACATTCTCCAAAGATAAACTCCAACACAATATACAATCACATTATACAATAATAAACATAATATTCATTACATTCATGATATACAAAAGAAAACGTACTGTATGAAAAAAAAGGGATAACTCCTCGTAACACTACTTATATTCCGACTGTCCGCCATCTGTCACCAACCAGATCTGACGTCAGTAAACAAGCCTGTCCCCAAGCCTGCCCCCCATAAACCTGTCAATAAGTCTACCTGCTGCCAAGACCGTCAATAAGCCTGCTGCTGCCATCCTTGTGGTCTGTCGCAAAGCCTGTCATCAAACCTTCATCCAGCCAGGATCCAGCTGACTGTCAAACTTCCAGTGACCCGGTGACCTATAACTTGACCTCTTGACCTCCCACCAGATATCAGTAGGGGCTGACACCACTCCTTGCGGTAGATGTTATTTAAATAGGTGGGATTAAGAGCCATTCGATAAAAAGTTCCTTCTGTTATCTTCGTACCAGTAATCTTAATAGATTTTTTTTTTCTCTTTTCTCTCTCTTCTCCTACACGATTAAATTACTATACTAAAAACAACTTCCACACATAATCGTTCATACCCTCTTTTTCTTTTTGTCATCCATATGAACACTTTATTTGTAAATATCATATATATAAACCCTCCCTTTTAACTGTTACTGTACACAATAGTTTATTTTAGATTAAAAAACTCTCTTCACTAATATTCACTCAGTATTTTCCTGTACTTTTTTCTCTCCAATTCATCTTTAATGACGTTTCTTTACTTTCAGGAAATTAATTTATCTGAAGAGATATGAAGCCCATTAAGTTTGAAATCTTACACGATAATCTTACAGTACTTGTCTAAGAAACGGAAAGACTTAATCGTGGGAAACAATTCGATCAACTAAGTATCATACCCCCAATGCATCAAACTTTTCTCAGTTACTGTGTACTTCTACTTTTGTTAAATATGGCAACCCTGCTGCCCTGCAAACAGTTATTTGGGAAGAGGCATCGCGTCCCAAATTCAGTGGAATGAATCCTGCAGTTAGCGTGTATGATTTCGTTAGTGGTGTCCAGTCTGCAGTCACAGACAAAGGACTTAGGCAGTCCTATAATCGCCTATCTTCGAAGCCGATTGGATGATGGTTACTCACAAGTCTGGTCACTACTTCGTTGCAGATATTTTGATAAGTTTACTTCCCTTGATGAATCTATCTGTCTATCTATCTATTGCCAGATGCCTCAATCCCGTAAGGGCCACAGACAAATCGCCACCATGTTGCCCTGTCTAACGCCATTTCACTGCCCTGATCTCAGCTCACACCTTCCTCTCTCATATACCTCTCCACTCCAGCTCTTCCTCGGCCTCCTCCACCCTCTTCCCCGATCCACCTCACACCCATACACTCTCCATATCAGTCTCTCGCTCTCTATTTTCTCCACATGGCCAACCAAACCACCTTAGTGTGTTTGTCCTAACGCTTTGTATCAAATCCACATCCACACCACAACGCTCCTTTACTTCATTATTTGTCAGTCTGTTGCTCCACGCAACTCCACATGCTCCTCCCAAATAACTCATTTCCACTGTTTTCACTCTTGACTTGTGTCCTTCCAACAAGGTCCAAGCTTCACTTCCATACGTTAGGGTTGTTATCACAATACTATCGTGCAGCGACTTTCATTTCCATGCTCACTTCCATGTTTCTTATCACTGCTTTCAAAGAACAAGCAACCTTTCTTCCTGTTGTACTCTTTCAAGCACTTCATCCTCCAAACTTCCATCCTTATCATCACACTATCTAAGTACTTAAACAGAGTCACATTTTCCATTTCCTCCTCATCCAGCCTCACAATACATTCAGTGGCTTCATTTCTCTCGAGGACCATAAATTTACTCTTCCCTGCATTCACCTTTACATTCCATTTCTTACATGCTCTCTTAAACTCATTCGCCAATCCTTGCAGTTCCCCTTCGTCTCCACTTCACAATACAGTATCATCTGCAAAAACAAAGAGTACTGTACAGGAAATCTCCAAACACTGCCCTCTCTCATTAGGGTCGCTACAACACCCACTACCCTACCTTATTACTGTTTTATAACACCATCCGTATACAGACTGAACAACAATGGGGACATGACACATTCCTGTTTCAGTCCAACATGCAAATCTAAAAAATTCACTCAGTTCACTATCCACACTCACTGCAGCCTTAGTAGTGAGGCAGATTATCAAAATTATGAGGACATGCCGGATAAAAGTACCATTTTTTTTATTCTGTTTTTCTATAGTATCCTAGCTTTGAATTGGAGACCGGCGCCAATCAATTCAAGCACCCTATCACATCTATGAAACATTTTTGTGCAATTCAGAAATTTACGAATGTGAAAATTGGGGGGGGATATGATTCATTTGTTATGTAGTCATAACTAATATTTATGCATCAGGACTAAAACGTTTTTTTTTTCTTTTTGCAATTTAAGTATTTTATAATGATTTTAATATTACATCTTGATATCTGGACCAAGAAAAATTTATGAAATGTACATATTAGTAGTAGAATACAAAGTATCATTTACCTTTTATTTTTTGGGCACATTTCACTGTTTTGGGGCACATTTCACTAACAACAACAGAAGGTCTGTTAACATTGTTAAGAATGTACATAATGAACTTTAGATAACATTTTAATTGCTGAATGCACAGAACACCCTATTTGGCACAACATAAAATATGTGTGCATGTTAATGCGAGAGGAAAATAAATCATAATACTGGATGCAGCAGTGTAGGGCAGTGTAGACTTGTGTGCAGGTAAATTTTCTATCTAGCAACTCTTCACATCTGCAGCTGCAGAGTTCAGCGCATCTCCAGCCTGTCCTCTTGCACATACACCCTTGTCCCACGACCGCTAGCACTTTTGCAGACACATCTGACAAGTTCATTACAAGCATTTGCTGCCATGGCCAGATTGCTCCAGACAGGAAGCCAGGACTTCGACTTAGTGTCAAGTGTCCAACCACACCCTTCTGGAGATGGGGGCTGCAGTTGGACTTGATCACACGTTGCCCAGATTCCAGCCTGGTATGCAACACGCTTTGTGCTATAGTAGAGCCTCTTGTGTTGGAGGAATCTTCTCCATTGTCCTTTTCTGCTGGCAGAAGAGCTCTCTGCATGCTTCATTCACAGATTCTAAACTGCTGGTATTGTCATAGATGATGACGGTGAGGTGGTGAAGTGTTCCAGTAGCTGAAAGCTGGGAATCCACTGTCACTGCTGCGTGGGGATGTGCCACCGAGTAACTGAAATCTTCAGTGACCTCAGGGTATGCACTCCATGCTTCCCATGGCGGTTTCTTCCCATTTCCAAAGAATGTGAATGTTGTGTCACACCCTCTGAAGCAGTGGAATACTGAGAGTACCATGGACTTATCTTTCCCCAGGGCATGACAGATGATACTGATGTGCAGATACGTGAAGTTTTTGCCACTGCCAAAGGCAACCCAGACGTCTGCTGCTGGATACTTGCTGACTATAATATGAAACTTGCCAATGAGAAAGACATTGATATCAGTGTCAGCAGTGCGTGCCAAACAACTGGTACGTCCACTCTCCAGTGCATCCAGCATGTGGTTCACAAGCCTTGTGTCAACCTCTTCATGCTTACATGGAGGCATACACTGGTCAGTACCTTTGCTGATCACTGCGGCACCCGATGTTATAAACATCCGCATTCCATCTGGACAGTTAGTGGAGCCAATCTTTTCTGAAAAGAACTTCAAGAGTTCCTGCTTATTGTCAGGATCACGGAGGAAATAAGGCCAGTTGCTTGGCACTTTTGTCTGCCCTGCTACCTTCCTCCTTACATCTTTTCCTCGTTCCTCTCCCGTTGATGATTTGATGCTGCTCTTGATATAGCTGTTCCAAACCACATCAACTCTTCTGGAGGTGTCTAGCTGCTTGATTATGTGTGGAACAAAGACTCTGTTTGCATAGTCATCAAACATACTGATACTGGTGACTGGGAGAAAGTGTACCACTGCAGCACCATCAAACACTCTCACATCAAAAGCAGTAGGTGACTCTTTCTGTGTATCCTGCGTCAGAATACCTATAAGGTCAGACTTCTTTCCCTGTTGCAGTTTCTCTCTTTCTGAGAGAGAAGGTGGATATGGGTGATTTTCGTATTTGTAAAAAGGTCCCCTGTCCGCATCTCGGTGCAGCATGATTATGTACAGGCGAGAAAATAGTGCCACATCATCTTTTAGCATTGCAACCTGCCCTGATTGCTTGCTTTTCATCTTTGGTGATGGCGATGAGAAAAGAGGCAAGGAGTTGTCCTTGACTGCTCATGGACTGATTTTGAGAGGTCACTTACCGCTGACTTTTGGTAGGAGTCATATTGAGCCCTTCCCACCGCCTCCACAGTGCGGACTGTGTCTACCACAGAATCATCAATCACATTTCGTGTGTCAAGTGAAAGAAGCTCAGGACCGTCGTCTAGGAATGGGTTGCCCATCTCACTGGCGACGTGGACAAGACCCAGTGCTTGCTCTCGAAATGTCTTTTGAGCAGATAGACTTTCCTCACCGTGAAGCTGATTGTCATCTTCCAAGATGTGAGACCATTGCTTCTCAAACTCTCATAAGTAATGCCTGTTCAGGTCCAGCTATCATCGATTTCTTAAAGGCTGAAGGGTTTTCACTTATGTCTACAGCACCTCCAGTCCCCATCACAAGCTCATTGTTCTGCTCAAGCGCCTGGTCGATTGGTATAGCAGAGACTCTTCTGGTTGTTTTTGGAATAACCCATGTCCCATTGGTTTCAAGTTCCTACTTGATTGTTGGGGGAAGGCTCTCCATATCTCCAATATGCACAGGTATCCACCTGTCATTGTTGTGGTGATCAAATGCAAAGAACCATGGTACCAAAGCTTTCAGTGACTCTACATACAGGGGAAAATCTCGTTCTCTATGAGTTCGGACAAAGATCAATCCCAGAAGTTCCATGTTCAAGATGGTATTCCAGTACTGGAATGTTGGACTCTTGACGATCATGCCTCGTCTCCATGTCTCTTTAGTTGCATTATCAATAGGCCTTTCAGCCATCATCTTTAGAAAGGCGTCATTTTGCAGCTTGGCCAATGCCAGAGCACTGACTTGGTGGGCATGTCTAGTCCTGGTCAGATGTGATGTCTTCAGAAAAGAGTCGGCTGCGCCAGAGGATGCAATACCCTCTTCGGTTAGACCAGTCATCCAGCCAGAAGCCTCTAAGTAGTCACCTAGTGTCTTCAATACTGCCATTTCGACATGAAGACCACCAAACATGGCCACACATATGAGGCCAGCGCCACTGAACCATCTTAGCCAGTGCAAATAGTGAAGCATCCAAGGCTATGACTGGAAGCTGTCCAGGATTCAGGAACTGTGTGGCTTTGTGAAGGACATCCACCCCATGCTTGATCATGGCAGGTGTAACGGCCTTCACGGCCATGCGTTGAATGATGACAGGCAGTAAGTCAGCAGGACTGCCTTGAAGTATGGCATGCAAGGCTGACCAGGTCATAGCATCACACTTAACTTGCTCTTCCTGTCCCATCAGCTGACTGGCATGTTCCAGCCACTGTTTCTCCATATCCCGTGCCTTTTTCAAGTGCCCATGGTCAAATTTGATGTCATGTGGTGGCTTTGGAACAGCCACAGTAGTCTTATGAAAAACCTCAGCTGGCACAGTAGTACAGTTGTCTGGCAGCTGATAGTTTGTCTTTGTTTCTAAAAACAGTAGGGTTATTCTCTCCTGCACCTGACCTTCATTGCACTTGGTGGGGAACTAAAAGAAGCTGATGTGCTTGAGGGGTTGTCTAGAGCACCCACTGTGAAGATGCCTTGGTGCATCTGGACTGGACACACAACACCTTTTGCTTTCAGGTTCTGACAGACGGCAGTAGCCAAATTATATTCAACTTGGAGCACCCAGTCATAGTTGGCACTTAGACCCAGCTCATACAACTGTGTAATTAGCATCTTGGACCTGGTCTGTGTGTGGATGTTGAGACCAACTTATTAGGCTAGGGGTTGTTATATTCTAGAGAATGTCGTGACTTAGCACTTAAACGTTTCTGCTTCCTTCCAACTTTCTTCTTGCAGTTGAACAAAATGATCTGCGAGACTGTGTGACAGGGCTGTGGATCTGTGGACTCCTGATCTTCAAGGTCACCCCATCTCATTAGCATGGTCACCAAGGACTTGAGAGTGGTTGGGACTGAGCTCTGCTGGCAAACAAGGAGGACAGGAGCCACTAAACTTGAACTCTGTAGAGCAGAAGATTTCATCACGCACAATTCTGGCAGTTTTTTGCCAAAATTAGTGCATCTTCCTTATAGTCGCACTTCATAACCTGCTTGAACATCTGCTGCATTCCGTGTTCAAACACAAGTATGGTATTCTTTCCATCACTTTGCTCTTGAGCATTGTTTCAGCACTTGTTCCTTGAAGTGAACCTTGTTGATTTCAGTCATGATGCCAAAGTCAGCAAGGCAACTTATCATACAGTTGCTGGAGTGAGGCAAACGTAAAGCAGAATGTGTCATCTTCTACTTCATTTTCAATATGGGTAATGAACTCAACAAAAGCCCTTGCTCAGAGTTGTTTCACTTCTGTCTTATCATCTTGGGGATTTTCCTTTTGCCGCATTGAGGACCGATTGGGATTTTGCAGTCCGACTAGGCAAGCCAGGTGATACTTTACCTCTAATGCAATGAAATCCCCAATTCCTTCAATCCTGGTCACTAAGTCAGTCTCATGGAGATCTCTGGCCATGGATCAAGCATTATGATCCTCCCCCAAAGTGCTGAACTCATGCAGGAACTCATCCTGAACTCAGCTTGCTTTGTATAGAAAATACAGTTTTCCTTATCTAGGAACATAAGTGGTCTGTGGCGTCTGTCTTCTGCAGTACTACTTTCAGGGATCTCATCCCTCTTCCTCTTCCTAGCCCTTGGCAGTCTGTATTGAACTGTGCATGGCATGATTTGTGCCAGTGTGCCCGACTCTTAATGAACTCATCTACACCAATGTCAGTACCAAATACCAGCAGTACTGGAAGACGGTTCGGTCCTCTGAAATGTGTTACATTTTTTATGAAGGATGCAGAGGCAGTTGATGCTGACCTGTCTGCTCCATGTGCATTCAAAGGACAGCGGAGGAGCTCAGAGGTTGTCTGCTGACATACTACACACTATTACCAGTCCATCGTCACTTCAGTTCCACTTGTCTTGAAACCTACAAAACATGATATGAAATAAATTAAAAACTGAAGCATTCATGTAACATTGCACTGGATGCGCTTGAACGTCACCTTTGATACAACTAATAATTTAATTCTCCAGCACTCTTCTTGGTCTAGATAGCAGCCTGAAACAATAAAATAACAAGAAAATACATAAAATCAACAAATGTGGTGGTTGTTATTGCATGCAGGAACTTAAAGATCACTTTCTAACCAACTTTTTTTTTTTACATGTCCAACTCAGGACAAAGGCTTCAGGACATATTCCCAAGTCCCAGTAGTCCTCCTTGGGGCCCACTAGTCCTCCTACATCTCCATGCCACCACTTCGGCTGTAACTCCCACAATCCATATTGAATACATGCTAGGGCTGTCTCATACAGGATTGGTGTACTAGTATTAGCGGGACTACTTTTATGATATAGCGGGTCATCAGGTAGATCAGAAAAGTCTGCTTTTTTAAGAAATTCAAATCCTTAAACTGTTCCCTGCCCCAGTTGGTACTCGAACCTGGATCCATTAGAACTTCAGGCCGCCTCTCTACCGATTCTGCCACTTATTTTTCCTGTTTCTATATCTGAAAAAATAAAAGAATTATAAAGATGTCTCATACAGGCAGCAGATTCCTCAGACTGTTTGGCGCCAGTCTCAGAATCAAAGGTAGGACCCTACAGAGTACTGGAAAAGAAATTGGTGCTTTTCTCCGGCATGTCCCCATCGTCTTGAAATGAGGCCCTAAGCTGCCTGACTATAGCCTCCTCAAATATACTCTTCACGGCATTCAACAACTTCCCATTTGCTCCATATATTCTAAATACTTTCCACATTCTTTATCTATCCACCCTGTCAAGTACTTTCTCCAAATCCATGAAGGCCGCATACAGCTTCTTTCCCTTTTCTGGAAACTTTTCTACCAAAGGCCTAGGAATGAATATCTGATCTACACAACCTCATCCTTCCTAAAACCTCTGTTTATCTCCAACTAAATCCTCTAATATTTCCCCACTCTGTCAATAAATATTCTACCATATACTTTTCCTATTAGAAATAAGAAGACCAATGCACCTATGATTACCACAAACTTCTTTTTCCTCTTTTCCTTTGTATCTGTCTGTCTATATACCTGCAGTCATTCCTCTGGGATTCTACCTTCCTCCCAGGCCAATGAGCACATCGTCCATGTCTTTTGATGAATGTTTTAACAAATTCGAAGAATTCTTATGCAACCACACGAAAGCAGGATGCTTCGTGAACATTTGCAGATTACTGCAAAGTATGAGACAGGATACGTTCATCGCTTCAGAACAAAATACGATGTTAGAAGTGGCAGCGGTGTCAGCAGCAACAGAAACAGAAGTTTCAGAGGCATTACGAAACATACCGTGGAGGGAAATTAATGATAAGGGAAACACTACCCTATCACT
>JAGKTI010033233.1:0-11721 GCA_018397915.1 Birgus latro | reverse complement strand
TGAACGTTTTCAGTACAACGTCTTAGTTTCATCTTATTACCCCCACACGATCTTACTAAAGTTAGGGAAGACTCTCCGTAGTTAGGGCTCAGCTCCATACCTAGAGCAGCATTTGTTTCAGCTTCACGTGAATATCCTAATTTCTTACCTGAGCCCTGAATGGATTAGTTACAGTTTCTTATACAAACAGCAGGCAGAGCACTCAACAAGCATTCCCCCAGATCTCGACACGCAACCCCGCTCTACTGGGGTAATGAGACTCAAGAGACCCTGCCCATAGGTCTCTAGGTTGGGACTCCGTATAAAATGTACTTATATACATTTACAATAAACCTTTTCAATATGTGAGTTGCTGATACATAGTACAGTATATCGGTTACAGAAATGAATATACTATCACTACATTTCTTTTGGGAGCAATCTACAACAGCCTCTCAGGACCCTAAATTCATCTGCATTAAACAGGCGAGAGTCCTACAATCACAGAGTTGGAGCCTTTATAAACAATACGATCATACAATACGATGCTAACACCGCCTTGGCCTGTTAAAGTGCGGCGACCGTTCCCTGATCGAGACGCGCCAGGCTTTGTTTACCTCCTGCTTCAGCCTCACCACCGTTTTAGTAAATCGCCCCAAAGAGGATTCAGGACAATTTATTTGACCGCGACTAAACGCTCGGGGAGGATTATGGGTAAAATTATAATGGGCCGAGGATTATACATATATATATTGGAGGTCGCAGCTGACGGGGATGCTGAGTTATGGCCCGCAGCCTTGCAACGCGACCCTCATCCGGTTGCAACTCGGTGCCCGGACCACATGGGTACGGTCAATAGTTTCATTACAGTGCCTCGAAATTGTGCTACAGCCTAAATAGGTTCTTGCTACCGACAGATTATTCTTTCTTAGGAGACGTTTCTCGTACCGCAGGGACTATTGACACATTTCTACCATCTTCCCTACTAAAGATACGTTTGGTTCCTCGCGACTGTTTGGTAAGATTAGTTCCCTTCGTAAGATCAGTACCTCCCGTGATCTTAGTTCCTTCCGCGTGAAAATTTCCTCCCTTGTGAATAGTTTCGACTGTGAGAATAGTTCCGCTTTTTAAAACAGTTCCGCCCATGAGATTAGGTCTTCCTGTGAAAACAGTTCCTCACAGAGAATAGTTCCGCCCATGAGAATAGCTCCAGCCGAAAGAATAGTGTGTGTGTGTGTGTGTGTGTGTGTGTGTGTGTGTGTGAGAGAGAGAGAGAGAGAGAGAGAGAGAGAGAGTGCGGTGGCGCGGTTGTGCGTGCGAGTGCGGTGTGGGTGTATGAGGTGTGATACTGAGGCGGAGCAGTGTGTAATAAGGCTGCGTGGCATTGTGTGGTGTGGCAGCGTAAGTTGTAACAGTGTGTGGTGTGGCAGTGTGTGGTGTGGCAGTTTACTGGGGCAGTTTGTAGTGTGAAGTGTGGGAGCGTTCCTTAATGCACTGAGGCTTGTCTAACCCCCGGTCTAATTATATGCACTTATGCTAATGGTGCCAGAGCCAATTATAGAAACACTGACCCCATTATCATCCTCTCTTCTTTCAGCCTCTTCACCAACCGGTCTTTCCTACCTGGTCCCCTTACCCCCTTCAGTTTCTCCCTCCTTCAACTTCCGCCAAAAATGCCCTATAGCCTCTCCTTCAACTCCAAACTCTTTTTCCTCAACTCCGCACCCTCCTCGAGTTTCTCTTTCCTCCTTAACTCAGTCCTCACTCCCCTCCCTTCATCCTTAACCGGACTGCATATCTCATTTCCTTCCTCTCCCTCCCCTTTCCACCCCATTTCCTTCCCTCCCACTCCATTCCCAACCTCATTTCCTCCTCTTCTCTCCCTTTCCCAACCCCATTCCTTTCACTTCCAGCTCCTTCAAGACCCTTTCTTTCTCTCCTCTTCCCTTCCTAACGCCATCCCCTTCCCTCCCTTTCCTTTCCAGCTCTGTTATTTTCCCTCTTCTCTTTCCAGCCATACTTCCTTACCCCTCGCCTCTCCTTCCCAAACAAATTCCCTTCCTCTACATCCCCGCAGAGCTATTTTCTTCCCTCCCCTGGCCTTTCCAACCCTCCTTCCCCCCTTCCTAAATTCCACTCCATCATCCCCTCCCCCCCAGCCACTCCCAGTAAGCCAGCGTCATCACAGTTGATTCATTTCCAATCTGATAATGTTCTGGCCGGAAAATTAAAACAAGTAATCCCTGGGTGACTGACTAGACTAGTTTGCACCAGACCTGACCTGACATGACATGACATGACACGACCTTACATGACCTGACGATCTGACCTCACCCCACCTGACCCCTCTCCACCAAACCGCTCAAGAACTGCGTGTATAAGTATATAGGAAGTACGGTACATAGGGATTGTTAGGTGAGGTGGAAGGATGAATCTGTTTACTGTTATGGAAGGGAAATTGATAATAACAGAATACGAGTATATCACTAATGGTCATTCTTTCTTTTATATATTTTTGACACTGCAGGACGTCACAGTAATCAGAGTACTTTAAGGGTATACATCAGTAGGCAATCATACTTGTAGAAAATGACTTGTTCTGTGGCCGTAGTTTATGATATTATTACTGACACAATTAAACTAATAGGCAAAAGTTGAAGCCAAATTTAAAAAAAAAAAAATACATTTACAGTATTCAAGTACCCTAGATATGTCCTTGGATTTAAGGAAGGAGAATGAAGGGAATAAATGGGAGGAAAGCAAAGGCCAGAGCACCAAAAACGATTTCAGGTCAGGAGGGGATTATGCTGTCAGATTCTAGGCAATCAAAGGTGGCGGTGCAGCACAATTCTTGTCCCTTGACCACCGTACAGGCACAACCATAGGCAGACAAAACCATGAAGCTGTTCTAGTAGTGAAGGGATTTAATGAAGAATATAATGAACCGTGAGTGTTTGAGAAGTCTCTGGTGAATGAGATCGTGTGGAAGAGCAAGAATGGCCTACAAATAACATCCTGGGCCTGAAGGAATTAACTGGTAACACTCAAGAGGACTGTAATGGTTGGAATCTCGCTTCTTCAGTTAGTAACCACAGACACGTAAAATGATCACTGACCGCAACCGTACTGCATGCGGCCCCTAGCTCTCTTCCATGACAGAATCTTTTACCACCTCCACCCGCATAATTACCTACTCAGGGTCACTGTAGAAAGAAGCAGGGACTTAAACAGTAACAGCAGCAACGCCTCAGATTTAACGCAACAGCGGCAGCATCGGTTACCTCGGCACAACATATCGCTAACACAGCAGCAAAATGTTCACTTATGCTGTTGGTGTTGGTACCTATTGGGCCAACACAGCCCTTCTTCACTTCCATCGTCCTTCCTTCTCATCCTTTCCACCTTCCTTCCTTCCTTTCCCCCACCATTACATTTATTCCCTTCCCATCTCCTATCTTTCAATCTCATTCCCTCCCCATCCACACTTCCTCAGTCTCATTCCCTCCTCTTCCCTGTTCCTCTGTCGCCTTTCTTCCTTTTCTCCTCCTCTCCTTCAAACCCATTTCTTCTCTCTCTCCCTCATTCAGTCTAATTCTCTTTCATGCCCCACTCCCTCAATCCCCACCCTTCTCTCTCTCACATGTGTTGAATTTTGCTCTCAGTATATTTTAGAATGTCACAAAACATATTTTCAAGGGGAGTTTCAACGTTACTGAATGCAAAGTTCTTAGGAATGCTGGTAGGAGGTATACCGTACGGAAATTGTCGCTTCCTATATATTCGGCTTTGGACATAAGTTAGAAGGGGTCTGGAAAAAAGTAGGGCCGAGGCTTCTGTATCTTCGCAATAAGTGTTTCCATACGCGGGTAAAAGTCTCCCATCTTTAGACGTGACTAGGAAAATCTCTAAACTATCAACACTACAATAGGATTCCCCATGTAAATCGTAACGCTGATAATTCCACAAAGGCTTCTCTTGTAAATCTCCAAACAGGAAACTTTAAAAGGGCCTGAACTGTAAATCGCAAAACTGATAATGCCAAATGAAGGCTGTGCTTGTACGTCTCTATGCAGGTAACTTTTATTTGGTCTTGGGTTGTAAATCACAATACTGGCAGCACTGTATAAGGTCTGGGGTTGAAAATCAATGCAAATTCCTCAACATTTCTCAGCAACTCCGCCTAATTAAGCTGTCAGAGTTTTATGGGAGGTCGTGACTCCAGGCTGTTAAAGTTCATTCGGCAATCTGAGTTCCAGGACACTTACTCTTCTAATTTTTTTCCCGCGTTTTAGGAAATCTTTCTTTTATTTGACGTTGTTTTCTGTCATTTTCTTTTCATTCCGTGATGTGTAATTTCAGCTGGGTCTTTGATTTGAGAGGGGAAGGAGGGGAGAGGGGATAGCGAGGGGTTGAAACTGAGGAAGTGACACGGACATGAGGGGGAAATGAAAGAAAGAAATGCGTGAAGGGAAGTGAGAATGTCGGGAGTGAGAATCAGGAGAGGATGAGGAAAAATGAGTGAAGAAAGAGTGATTGGAAGATGAGAATGAGGAAGGTGAGGAAGAAAGAGCGTGAGGGAAACGAAAAGCAATGAAAGCAATGGAAAGTACGGGGGAAAATGAGGGGAGTGAAGGAAGGATTAGGTGATACTGCAAAGTACTGAGAGGAAAGATGGAAAGCGAAGAGTGAGAGAAGAAGATGAAGGGTGAGGAAGAATGGTAATGCGAGTGAAGGAAAAGTGGAAAGGAGGGTGAGGGAAGAGGGAAATAAAAAAAAATCCAGAGAAGGAAAAGGGAACGGTGAAAATGAGGATCACGGAAGAGGGAAGGTTATGAGTGGAGAGAGTGAAGGAGGAAGAAGGCGTATGATGGGAAAATTGGAAGATCGAGGGGAGAGATAGGGATGGGACTGAAATGGGGGCACAAAGGGGTAATCAGGTGAGGGGGTAGGGTTTGAAGGTGAGGTAAATTGGATGAGAAATGTCAAAAGGACAAATGGGAAGTGTTAATTCTATGTAAACGAATAAGAAAAGATGACAGGAGGAAGAAAGGGAGGTACAGAGAGCGAAAAGGGACTGACAGGAGGTTATGAAGGAACAAAGCAGTGGAGAGAAACTGACAGAAGACAAGAAACGAAAAGAGGAGGGGGAGGGAGGTAAAAGGTGAAAATAGGGAGGAAGGAAGAGGGGGGAAAAGAGGGAGAGAGGAAGAGGGGGGGGAAAGGGAGGGATGAAGAGGGTGAAAAGAGAGAGGGAAGGAGGGAGAAGGCAAAAGCAGGGAGGGAGACAGGGAGGAAGTGAAAAGGGAGAAAGAGGAAGGGACGAAGACTGAAGGGCAATGTTAAATCTAAGGATAGTGAATCAGATAAGGATGGTGAGGAAGAAGAAAGTGATAAATTGTGAAGAGAGGCTGCAGAGAAGTGGAGATAGAATAATTGGGTGAAAAGAAATTGGGTCTGGATAGGAGAGAGATTAACTGAGGGAGAGAAGGAGGGAGGGGGGAGGGGGGGAAATTGAGGTGAACCGAGTATTGGATAAGAAGAGAAGAAAGGCGAGAAGAGGAAGGGAATAAATGAGGGAGAAGAGAGGATGAAGAGAAAATAGGTGAAAAGAGGAAGAGAGAGAAAGAAGGAGGTGAATAGGAGGGAAGAAAGGTGAAGCGAGGGAAGGAGGGAGGGAGAGAAGTGGAAGTGTGGGTCAGCGCTGAATGGGATACTGGGTCAGAGAAAGGCAACAAGAGGGAGGGAGGTGAATAGCGGGTAAGGAAAACTAGGTCAGGAGGGAAGAGAGGTGAAAAGAGGAAGGGGGAGAGGGAAGTTTGAAGGTGAGGGAATGGAGAGGAAGAGGTGAACATGGGGAAGAGATAACTGAGGCAAGAGAGAACAGAGGTGAAAGGAGGGACTGAGTAAAGTAAACAAAGGTTGAAACGAAGGAGATGGATGGGTAGGGGAAAGAGAGAGAGAGATTGAGTTACTCGAGAATAAAAGTGAAGAGTAAGGAATGGAGGGTAGGGTGCAGGGAACGGAAGGAGGGAGGGGTACAGGTGAGTGCGAGAGGTGCGGGTGGGTGTTAGGGTGCCAGTCAGTAGGGACAGAGCCATGGCGGAGTTAGGTGGCGAAGGTGAGGGTGTGGGTGTGTTGGAGCGAGAGTCAGGCTTCCCGTCCATCCTAGCAGCCACCCTCAACCCCCTTGCAGGCAGGGTGGACGAACTGCGCAGGAGGCTGGAGGAGAAGGTGGTAGACGTGTGTGCTGTGACACAGTGCAAGATCAAGCGTAGTGAGGACGTGGCTATTCCGGGGTACAGCTTGTGGGTGCGTCCACAGGAGGGCAAGAACGAAGGCAAGGAGGGCAAGGGAGGCAACGTAGTTCTGTACGTAAGGGATGACATCACCTCCACCAGGTTACCCATTCCCGTGCCTCCCAGCCTTGACGTGCTCTGGGTAAGGCTGGATCCGAGAGGTCTGCCTGCTGACATCTCGTGCCTGGTGTTCTGCGTCGTGAGTCACCCATACCCGCACACCAGTCGCCTCAGGGAGCCTCTGATCTCACATCTCATCGAAGTCGTGGGTGGAATCTACAGCCGCGAGCCAGACAGCGGAGTGGTGATCCTTGGGGACTTTAAGGACTTTCCCGAGCACCGCCTGCCCCCGGACCTGAACCTCCAGCAAGTGGTGACGCGGCCTGCCCAGCGTCCCGACGCAGCCGACACCGTGATCACCACCAATCTGACCGAGTACTACCGCAGAACCAAGACGCTTAAGCCACTTGCAACGCAGGCACACAAGCCCGTCCTCTGGATTCCTAAATGAGATCAGGGGGTGCTCCGCGCCGGGCCACAGGAGCCTGAGGGCTTCAGTGATATATAGGCTACATATATACAACACAGTGCTAAATGTTATCATAAGGCAGTGATATACAGTACTAAGCTACACTTTTTGTTACCAGTTTAGTGACAAAAACACCACACATTATGCTGGGTGCTTCTTATGTCAGTCACGCAACCAGTGCATTGATATAGATACACCACTACTATCAGCTCTGTTGGGCGCTTTCCTTGTCAGTTACGCTTCCACTTCAGGGGTATATTACGCAACACTCTATTACCAGTTTAGTGGTGTGTGGTAAACCCTTATAGTGTCTCCATTTTCACGTTGCGTTTGGCTAATAAGTCCACAGTAAACGTCAAAATAAGTTTCCTATTTAATTTCCATTTCCACCTATAAAGTTGGTCTGCCAGTTCCCCTAATTTTTAATATTAACTGCACAAAAAAAAGTGATATTTTGGAATACACCCCAGACCAACCACGACTGCTTTAAAATCCATATACTTGTTAGCAGTTCAGCGATATACCTGTATAATTCCACACCCTCTCTCACACATTCCCTTCCCCAGCCTATTTGCACCTTGAAATGAATCTAGGACCTGGAATGAAAAGCGACGGTTTCATGTCGTAGTCCAGAGGTGCTTTCTTTGTCAGTCACACTTACACAAGAATTATAGCCTCAAGTATAACGACCGTATCATAATATTTCATGTATGCTATTAACGCTTTCAGTATAAATTCTCCGTCCGGACTTAGCCTACTCTCTAAACAATATATTTTACGGTAAATTTGCCGTTTCAGCCATGGATATTCTGGAGCATGATATACATATATATATTTTACATTGTTTTTGGAGTGCTTTGTTTGAATCTGATATTCGTTTCAGTCGTAAATTATTCGTTTTTGAGATATGATCTTCCAACAGTAACAAAGTTATCAACCCAATATTACCCAAACAGAACCTAACCCATCCAAAAAAGCCACATCCTTCAGTCCTATCATTCTCAGTCCTAATTCTGGGACTGTTAAAAATGCTACAATTTTATATGTATTTGTAACTTTGGTTTTTGAAACCTGGCACGGATGTTCATATCTAGAAGCTTTTTTCATATCAGTTAGCGTCCTTACACTGAGGTTTCGAAGGATATATTGCTAAAAAAAAAATAATGATCAGTTGAGGAAAGTAACGCCATTCCACTTTTTAAATCACATCCATGTCATTTTGAAAAGCTTATTAGTTGGCTGGATTTGGAATGTCATTGCTCACTGTCTTGTAAGGCATGGTAATGAGGTGTATCTGCAACTGCCCTTATTGAAATTTATACGGCTATTGTATACACCAAGACTGACGAGCCCTAAGTGGCTGGAACGGCAACAATACCTAACTGATAAAATGTGCTTTGCCATAAGGTACTCAGCATATCCTGCAATGTATACAGCAAAGAATGATTCATAGGCAGTTACTCTGAAATGACTTGTAATCTTAGTTTAATGTGTATCGAAACTTTGATATAAAAATACACTTACGATCAATTCCCTGTCGTTAGTAAGAAGTGTTATACAGGAAGGACAGGGAAAGAACTGGACAGAATCTTCCCTCGCTTCTTCCTGTAAAAACAAATCTTAGTTACATGAGAAAAATTATCTTGGTTTCTGAGTCGCAGGCCTGTTACGTTATAATTATTTTGGCTTTTGTTACTAAGAATGTTTAATGAATCACTCTTAGCTCCTTCAGTACGATGGCTTTTTTCTTTTTAATTCTTGTAAACACTAGACTGTTTTATCCTGTTCGGGAAAGCCATCTAGAGAGAGAAAAAAAAGAAAGAAAGAAAGGTTAGAAACAATAACCATTAACACCTGTACTATGACAGATCCCTATTATCATTCATCATCAACAACAGCCACGCCCGAGACAGTCTGGTGTAAGACGAAGGCCCGATGCACCAAATCCAAACAAATCGATAATATCAGTCCTTTGTCTTGTTTTCTGTTAGCCTTCCCTTTCCTTCCATTTCTGAGATGCCACTAAATAATCCTGGTTGTCCATCTGTTATCTTTTCAATGATAGTCGTGACCTGCCCACATCCATTTCTGCCTTTTTAGTTGTGGTGATTATATCGATTAGTTTTGTCTGTTCCCTAACATCCATCTTGGTCCCTGCCTGAACATTCCTTAGCTTGCGTTTTAGGGATTTTATTAGCCTAGACGTCCCCGATTTGTAACTTAGGACAAGAATACATCGATTATGTATTCTTTTTTGACATAAAGGAAGTTTCTCCTCTTTCATACTATTGCTTCTGTTTACCAAAAGCTCTCCAGTCCATCAATGTTTTTCGTTTAATTGTCATTAGCAGGAGCTGTCTTCACTGCCTGTTCTAAGTATATATATCCTACAAGAGTCTAGCTTCACTGTCTATTTTTAATGGATGGGGCAGAATACGCCTGCTAAGCATAATTGTCGTTTTCTTCACCTTTATATTCAAGCCTGCTTTTTGATTCCCTGTTCACATTAACTATTTCTTCTTGTATTTCTTTCCCGATTCATAGAAAAGAACTGTCCTCACCATCGAAAATTATTCAGTCGCTCACCGTCAATTTAAACTTCTTTACCATTTTAACAAATGTTTCTGAAAACTTCCTCAGCCAACAGGAAGAGTGGAAAAAAAAAGTCATCGTTCTGAGGTGAATAAAGGAAGCTGAGATCATAACATTCATAATTACTTTGGTTTTTATAATAGGTAAATGGGGTTCAGTACATACACCGTCTAGTCCCTGAACATGGGTTGTACTCTAGGCTAATGCACGTATCAGTTTATGTAGCACGGTGGTCTGTGCGAAGGCTCTGCGATAATACGGTATAATCAACGCACATTCCGCCGACGTAGGGCCCCGTCATCCACGTCAATAGATGAATATGTTGTGGTCGAGGTGTCTTGTTTATGCCCTGGGGTAAGTTAGCCGGCCTTTGATCATCCCAGGTGAATCAAGGTTAATGACACACCTGAGCGAGAAATGACCCTCGTCTCAAAACACCTCATTGCATTGGGCCTTTTACGCCGCCGTGTTTGGCTTTGTCTCTCACGCCCATTAAAAGGGCCAATGGTATTTAATGCTGGATATGTAATGATGTTCAAGGCTTTAATTCCTGAGCCTTGGCTGATGATTTTATTCTTTTTTAATTTGGAACATTTTACCTGCTTCTGAAAAAAAAAATCCCAATGTCTCAGCCTTGGACTCTAAGCTATAATTGATTCTTCCTGCAGTAAGGATTTATCTCAGCTGCTAAAAAAAAAAAAATGTCATGTTTTAGTCTTAAGAAAATACTTGAGGGGTTCATAGCTACGGAATTGTTAACATAGATAGCATTTAACCACTGACAGAATGCATTTTGTTTTTCATTTAAAGAAAATCGTCTTGTGTCAGCATGAAGAAAATAACACAGAAGGAAGTCCGCAAAGAAATGCTAACCACTAACCGTTAGAATGTCTCTCAGCTGAGCAAAATCGTCTGGTGTTACCCTCAATGAAATACCTAAGCACCTCAAGGCAGAGAATTAAGTGCCTTTTGCATAATCCTCCGTTCATCTCTTCAGGACGATTGCTCTCTCTCTCCATTTGTTCTTGCTGCCGCTAGACGATTTTTTTTCAGCTTGTATGGACCTTGTGAGAATGAGATGGTTTGAAACACTCTCCATTCATCCCTCTTGGTGATGCCTTCTTTATATTTTAATCTTGCTATCTCCAGGCCATTAGATTCAGCTTATGGGAGATTTCTCGAACTGAGGAGATTTAATACAGCCTTCATTAACCCATCTTAAGTTGAAAAAAAAGGCAATAGCACAAATAAAATATAAATTAATCGCATGTCGAGGATTTATAGTTTCATGTCTACACCCTTAATAAAGAAAAAAGTAACTAAATAAACAGTAGCATCCCTTATCACACTTAACATTTTGGCCTATGAACGAAACATTTTGAATATGGGCCATCCCGTGTTATAAGAGCACATTTTATCACTGGTATCTGTTTTTTCCCTATTTTTCCCTTCCGCCCTTTCTTGTCGTGCTATCTACAGACGATTTTATTCAGCTTAGGAGAGGGATTTAGAACTGGAGGGGTTACCTGTGTTCTTCGACTACGCCTTCAAATAATAATAATAATAATAATAATAATAACAAAAAATTACATAAACTTAAATAATGCTGCACGGTAAGGGATGCCATATACTCTGAGGCACCAAGTTAGTGGCTTCATCTGTGAATGAAGAAATTTTTCATTTATACATTCATTGAGACTCAGGGTGCCATATTTATTAACTTATTTATTTATTTGTGGTCCCCAGTACTTCTTTTTATCAGAGTATTTACAAGATCGTGAAAAATTCGTCTTTGTTGGATGGTTGTCAATATATACCATGCATTGTGATCGCTTGTTTTATTATTACCCACTGAGAGAGAGAGAGAGAGAGAGAGAGAGAGAGAGAGAGAGAAAGAGAGAGAGAGAGGCGAGAGGAGAGTGAGCAGGTTTAAGCAGAAAAAAAAATAAACATAAGAAAACGAATACAGACAAAAGACAGATAAAAAACACAGTGACAAAATTCTAAAGAGAAAAGTCGAAAATATAAATAACAAAACGAAAATTAAAGAGAAAAAGAAAAGAGAGAAGACGGAATAAAGAAAAAAAAAGCTGGATTGCATGAGACCGTAAGAGTGATAATGACGTCCCCTCTGAACAAACAAGCAATTATTAGAGTCCAGGTCATTAAAAAGGTCACGTATTCAGGTACAGGTACAGTGCAACACCTGGACTGCCTGTGCTGATTGGTAAGAGCAGGTAGAACCAGGTAGAGAGAGGGGGAAGGGAGAGAAAGAGGGAAGGGTGAGGAGTGAGTGAGAGAGACAGAAAGGAGGAAAGCGAAAGG
>JAGKTI010033232.1:0-11721 GCA_018397915.1 Birgus latro | reverse complement strand
AGGTAACCAAATAACTGTGTTATTTGAGTCAGAATATGCCCTCGTGGTGCATCACACACAGAGACAATTCTCCTCCTGTGGCTGCCCAAACATTACTGAGCCTCCTCTTGTGGTGCCAAACCTATGAAGCAGGGTTGCCAGCTCCTGTTGAAAAAGCGTCAGCTCATTTCGCATCATAGGGGAGGGTAGTATTGACCCTACTTCACTTGACGCGAAGAAGAATGACGTTGGCAAAAAAACGTCAATACTTTCCACGCCTACTGTATATGTCTATAGTATATAAACAGAGTAGTATTCAGTGCATGATTTTATTTTCAAGCTGATGTGTTCTTCAGTTGTCTGCAAAATCTTATTATAATGTATTTTACTAGTATTTTCTTTACTGAAACCAAATCGTGTTGGGTTTATCTGTTTGTTGACTTGAAAATAAAAAAGATCGAGGAAATTGTATCGGTGTTGCGATAATTATAGGACTACCCCTCTTGGGGCCTGTAGGGCCGGCAGGGACTCTGTGTGGGGGTGGAACTGCTTGTTTTCATTGGGAGGGGGGGTCGGGAAAGAAGGGATTAATAATTATGAAAACCTTAAAGAGCAAATACTGTATTTCATGCATTGATGAAAAGTGTGACATCGATAAATCATGTGTTTACATTCAGGCTGTTCAAGGAAAAACACCTTGAAAATACAAAGAATTTTCTAAATAAATGTTGGAAAATAAAGGAGAAGAAAATAAAGGAGCTCAGCAACCAGAACAGTAAGTAAAGCAACATAAAGGGGCTGTTGAAAAGGCTATCACGACTGCATCATTTATCAGTAAATCACGTGTTTACGTTTGAGCTGTTCAAGGAAAAATGCTTTGAAAATACTTTATAAAGGTATTTCTAAATAAACGTTGGAAATTAAGAGGGAAGAAAATAAAGGAGCTCAGCAACTAGAACAGTAACTAAAACAACATAAAGAGAGGCTGTTGAAAAGGTATCCCGATCACATCATTGATTGCATTCCTCGTCAAGAGAAGTCCCAGTCGAAACATCCACGATTCCCTGTCACCACAATTTGCACCTTGGATGATTCTGCATCATTCATACATTATTATTATACATAAATGTTTATATAATTGTCTTGGATCATCTGATGGTGGGATTGTATACAATCCTGCTGCTTCATCTCTGTGAGACAGGCACTGGTTTTAGGCTTGGGTTAGCTTCTTTTACAGCTGTTAGGCCATTTAGATTGGCTTTATTTATTTATTTATTTTTTTTGCTTATTTTGGTGAGTTCAGGACTTGGTTGGGGGGGGGGGGAACCCAAGGCTCAAAAACACATCTCTATACTGTACATGTTAATCTACCCCGAGATATGATACCTCACCTAGTTATAGGTTTTACTTAATCAAGTGCATTGTTAAACTGGGGTTTGCCTGTACTGTCTTTTTACTGCAGTTGTGGTATTGCATTATTCACCTTCACTGATAAGAACAGTATATACATACAGACATAGAGAGGAAGAAACAGACATAGGGAGCCCAACAGACAGACAAACAGACAGACATGAGAGGAGAGGGAGTGGAAAGTTGGGAGTTGGATTAATTGTATTTTTTTTTTTTTCCAGGCCTATCTGTATGACCATTTGGGGGGGCCCATAGCACATTCATATTGTTTAATGGTGCTTAACTTCACTCTAATCAGTGTTGTTTTATGCTAAAGCAATAAAGTTTTGCGAGAAAATGGGTTGAAAGTTCAGCAAAATAAAAAAAATCAAATAAAAAACATTATTAAATAATATTAATTTCATAGAGAATGTATGGCCAAAATATCATAAGAATCACAGTCTATACTCAAAAACCTTTCATAGAAAAAAAAAATGAACGTTCTACCATCACAATTGTGAGAACATTGCTGAACTTCGAACCTATTTTCTGGCGTGTTATGATTAGGTGTTGGAACACCTTACATCATGCAGCTTCTCATATAATGGGTGAAATTGGCCTGTTTGCGAGGACTCCACGTGCTCAGTCTGCCAGGTTAACACCTAACCCACATAAAAGGAAGGGATACTGTGTATAGCTTTTTATGGCAATAATCCTGAGAGTCAGGAAATTATTAAGTGAGGGTTTCAGAGTGGAGCTGAGTGCGGAAGGGTCTGTGGGTGTTGAATGTGACCTTCTGCAGCCCATTTCCCTTACTATCTCTATCTGCCGCAACCTCACTATTGCCTGGCATAAGCAGCGTCCTGAGATTGAAATAGCTGCCAAACTTAGACCCATCAAGGTAAGGGTGTCACATGCTGTTTTTGTTATTGCCTCATTGAGATACATGCAAGATTCATATTTAAAATGAGCAAAACTTTATTATTTGTTCCTTGTAGATGTAGTCTTCAGATGATACCAATACAGTACAGCCTTTGTTGTTAAATCCTCTTATAGGTTAGATATACTGTAATAAGAAATTTGATTCTGAGTTTTTCCAACAGCTTTGTCTAGGTTTGTAAGAACACCAAGAACCAGAACAGTGTCAATGCATTAAACCAGTTTGTGCTTAGAAGAGTAAAAGTGAATTGCATTAGTGTATAGCATGACAGTTTGTACAGTAAACCCCTGATATAACGAACCCTTTTATAGCGAACTTCGTTAACAACCCACCACTTGCAGAGCGAACTCCCACCGGATATATGAACCTTTGTTCGGTGTATGCGGTGATAGTTTGCGGCCCGCAATTCCCAGAGCGAACTTCCGCCGGAAATAGCGACCTTTGTTTGGTGTATGCGGCGGAAGTTCGCGACCCAGTGTTCCCTGAGTGAACTTCCGCCAGATATAGTGACCTTTGTTCGGTGTATGCGGCGGAAGTTCGCGTAGCAGCCGGCTCCCATGACTCATCGTTGAGGGAGCGCCCGCAGGACGAGTCACATAGGCTAGCTAACCCGTGCGCCTCACCCCTTTCCGTGCTGGGTCTTTCTTAGTCTGTGCATAGTATTCATTCAGTCTGGTTCTCTCCCACCTTACCTCTCTCGCATGCGTGACCTCTCAATGGCCTCAAAATCAACTAGCTCTTCATCCTCAAGCAAGGGGAAGGGGAAGATTCTCTCCCTGACTGAGAATTATAAAATTATTCAGGAGTTTGGGAAGTGTTACGAGAAACACGTTAAGGTGGTTTGGGCATGTAGAGAGGATGGAGAGTGAAACATTGACGAGGAGAGTGTATGTGAGTGAGGTGGAGGGGGCGAGAGGGAGGGGGAGGCCGAGGATGAGATGGAGGGATGGAGTGGAGAGGTATATGAGAGAGGGGGGTTTGAGTTGGGAGCATGGTAGTGAAATGGCAGGGGAAAGAGTGACATGGAGGCGATTTGTTTGTGGCCACCCCGTTCGGGATTGAGGCGTCTGGCAATAGATAGATAGATAGAGGAAGGGGCAACATGAAATCAACTCATGAATGAATACAACCTAAAGAAAACTTTAGTCCATGACCTCATCAAGGGGAAGGAGAAGGTGAAGGAGGCCATGAAAGCAGTGAAGGCTGGCAAGAAGGGGAAGGAACTGTACCGCAAGCGACGACTTCCCATGGAAAATCTCGACGAGGCAGTGTACAAGTGGTACACGCAGGAGAGAGCAGAGGGTGTTCCTGTATGTGGCGTTGATATACAACATGTGGCACAGAGGCTTTCTTGTCACTTAGGCCACAAGAATTTCAAGAGCAGTGATGGCTGGCTGTGGCACTTAGGCGGCATTGTGAATAAGGCAATCATGGGCGAGCTCCTTAGCGCTGACACTGACGCAGATGACCCCTTCATAAACCACTTTCGTGAGCTGAAGGAGAAGGAGGGCCTCCACAACTTCCAAATCTAAATGCTGATGAAGCTGGCCTTTTTTGGAAGTCACTCCCCAAAAATATGCATGCCTCCAAGACAATAAGCATCACTCCTGGGAGGAAGAGTGCAAAGGTTCGCATATCAGTGTTGGTGTGTGCAAATATCGACAGGTCCCACCTCCTGAAACCAGTTGTTGTGGGTAAGAGTAGGAAGCCAAGGGCTCTGAAAGATGTTATGGAGAAGCTTCCTATGGAATACCACAGCAACCTTTCTGCCTGGTTTACCCAGGAGATTATAACCAACTGGTTTCATCACAGTTTTGACCTCTCCATTCAGCAGCACCATGCCTTGTTTGGCATCAGTAAGGAGGCTGTTAAGGCTGTGCTCCTTGACAATGCCCCAGCCCACCCTTCCACTGCCAAAATTGTTTTCGAAGGATGGGAAAATAAAGGCAATATTTTTACTTCCTAACAAGACTGCCATACTTCAGCCAGTGGACCAGGGAGTGATAGAAAGTGTGAAAGGCATTATTGAAATATTTACCTGGACCAGTGCTTAGTCAGGACAGAGGATGGGATGGAGGAGGAAGGGTATGTGGACACCAGGAGGAAGAAGACACTAGACAGTTTTAAGAAATATAATATCAAGGATGCAATTCTGAACTGGGCAGAGGCTTGGAGGAAAGTGCCAGTGACTACTCTCTGCAGTGCATGGTGTAATCTCCGAAAAAATCCCAAGACTCCAGTCCAGAAGCCAGATTTCGAGGGGTTCAATCGGTAGAGAGGTGGCCTGCAGTCCTTCCGGACCCAGGTTCAAATTCCCACTAGGGCAGGGAACAGTTTAAGGATTTGAATTTAATTCAGTCAGACTTTACTGATCTACCAGAAGACTGGCCAACATATCGTAAAAATACCGCCGCTAATGCCAGTACACCAGTCCTGAATGAGACAGCCCTAGCATGTATTCAATATGGACAGTGGTATTAGCGCTGAAGTGGTGACATGTGAAGGTGTATGGTATGTAGGAGGACTACTGGGCCTTGCAAGCAGGCTGTGAAGCCTATGCCCAGAGTCACACACACACACACACACACACACACACACACACACGGAGCAGCAGCCACAGCGAGAAGACGTGTCTCAAACCGCCTCTCAACAAATCCTAAGTAGTTTTCAGGAATTGTCCTGTCTCCAGTCTTGTTCATAATTTTAAGTATTGCAAGTTATTATAGTCTACCAAAAATGTAAAGAACTATTGTCGTTAAGTATACATGAATGTTTTTATAGGAATTTTGGGAACAGCTGTTCAGTTTAGTACTGCAACTGACCTTAAACATGGCCGACCATGTAAACACTGGGGAACCGGAATTCCCAGGATTTGACAGTGAAACAAATGTAATGGATCTGGTTAAAACATTGATTATGAGAATTAGTGGTCTAGAAAAGAAAGTGGAAGATCTAGTATCAAGAGACATGCCTGAAAAAACCGAAAATACTATACAGAGTTTGATACAGGCCAATGAGACAGCGAACCAGGAGATCGAGAATTTAAAACGAGAAAATATTGAATTACGGAGAAAACTAGAAGAGAGTAGTAACCAAACAGAGAAGGTAAGTAGTGTGTTAGAAGAGCAAAAGGCAAAGTGGGCACATGTGGAAGAAGAACAGAAAGAAGTGGTCAGTTTAAGGGAAATTATTCAGGAAGAAAGGGAAATGAACACGAAAAAAATGGAAGAAAATGTAGTGAAAATATTGAAGAAAAAAGAGAAAATAGTGAGAGAAACAGTAGAAAGGAACAGATGTGTGATAATATTTGGAAACCGGGAGGAAGAAGAAAAAGTTAGGTCCGTGAGACTCGAGAGAGACTCAAATCAGGTGAGGCAAATATTGGACAAGATCGATCCCAAAGGAAACAAGTGGGAAAAAGAAATTGAGGAAGTAAGGAGGATAGGGCCACATAAGAAAGGGGAAGCAAGACCAATGAGAGTTAAGATGTCTTCAGAAAGTGTTGTAAATGACATACTTAAGGTGACCTGGAAACTAAGTAAAGAGGCAGGAATGGAAAATATTATAGTAAGAAAAGACTTGAATGAAGAAGAAAGAGAAGTCTTAAAATCATTGAAGGACCAAGTAAAGGAAAAAAATGACAGGAGGATAGAGGAAGAATGTAAAACTTTTTTTTGGAGAGTGATGGATATGAAGGCAAGGAAGTGGTATGTGAAGAACTAGACGTGAAGGAAACAAAGGGGATGGATATGAATATGAAAAAAAGAAGAACGAGTAAAGATAACAACAGTGCAGCAAATCTGAGCATCATGTACAGTAATGTAGATGGATTAATATCTAAGAAAGGGGAAATTGGAGACTACTTAAATGAAAATAAACCTGAAATTGTTTGCCTAGTAGAGACTAAATTGCCCCGAGATGTTGATATAAAATTATTTGGCTGGAATAATTATAAGATTTGGAGGAAGGACAGAGAAGGCAAATTTGGGGGAGGAATAGTGATATTAACTCATAATGAGCTAAGAGTAAAGAATATAGAAATTGAAAATACTAAGGCTGAACTTTTGGGAGTTGAAATAGAGGACAATTATGGAGAAAAAACGGATGTAATAGATTTTTATATGCCCCTCAAAACTAGGGCATGGACAAAGGAAGATTACGAACAGTTAATAAGTGAATCCATTATTAGGCTAGAAATGTTAATTGAATGAAGAAATAGAATAATATTAATGGGAGATTTTAACTGTAGAGAAGTTGATTGGGAAAGTATGGATGCTGGGAACAATGAAGAATCATGGGGAAATAAATTAATGGAATTGATGATGGGAAAACATGTTAACCCAGTTGATCAAAGAAAACACAAGAATTAGGGGTGTTGATGAACCATCCAGGCTTGACCTACTATTCACAAAGGACCCAAATGATGTGAGGAACATAACCTACCATTGCCCCTTTGGTAAAAGTGATCATCTGGTAATTGAGATGGACATGGTAGGAGTGAGGGAAGGAGAAAGAGATGAAAAACACAGAGAAAATAGATACAATTATGGGAAGGCAGACTTTGCTTCCCTGAGGAATTTTTTCCAAAATGGAGAATGGAGTAAAATGAATATGATCACAAATGTTGATGAGAAATAGGAGTTTTTGATAGAAGTACATAAACCAGGAGTTACTAAGTATGTCCCAAAATTTTCTGCAGCTATGGAAAGGAAGAAAGAATGGTTTAACAACAGATGTAGGATGGCACAAGAGGCAAGAAAAAAGCATGGAATAAAGTGAGAAGAAGGTATAGTGAAAGGGCTTGGGAGGAGTACAAGCAGGTTAGAAATGAATATGTAAGGATACGGAGAGAAGAGGAAAGGAAATACGAAAAAGATATTGTATCTAACTGTAAAAAAGAGCCGAAACTATTTTATAGGTTTGTAAATGGCAAAATGAAAGTTAAGGACAGTATAATATGACTGAGGGATGGAGATGAAACATACGAAAGAGAGGAAGACTTGTGTGAAATAATGAACAACAAGCTACAGTCAGTTTATGTATTGGAAGACGAATTTAGGGAGCCTGAAATGGAATCCAGGCTGACGAGAATGACCGAAATTACAGTTGACATGGATGAGGTGCTACAGCTGATGAAGGATTTGGATGTGAGAAAAGCAATGGGAGCAGATGGTGTGGCTGGATGGATCCTGAAGGAATGTGCCGACCAGTTAGTGTGGCCAGTTTATGTCATTATCAAAACCTCGCTTGAAAATGGACAGTTACCTAAAGATTGGAAAAGAGCAAGTATTGTGCCAATCTTTAAGGGAGGAGATAGGGAGGATCCACTTAATTATAGACCTGTGTCAGTTACTAGTATTGTTTGTAAAATCTGTGAGAAAGTTATTAGAAAAAGATGGATAAAGTATTTAGAAGAAAATGAAGTGATAACACCAAGACAGTTTGGTTTTAGGGAAGGAAGATCATGTATTACTAACCTACTAAGTTTCTACAGTAGGGTAACAGATGTCGTACAGGAGAGAGAGGGATGGGCAGACTGTGTCTATCTGGATCTTAAGAAAGCATTTGACAGGGTACCCTATAAGAGACTATTGTGGAAGTTGAGGACATTTGGAGGGGTGCATGGGAAACTATTAAAGTGGATGGGAGATTATTTGATAGGAAGGCAGATGAGAACAGTAATAAGAGACAAGGTATCACAATGGAGAAATGTGACTAGTGGAGTACCCCAGGGCTCTGTCCTGGCCCCAGTAATGTTTCTGATATATGTAAATGATTTGCCAGAGGGTTTGAATAGTTACATGAGTATGTTTGCAGATGATCCTAAAGTTATGAAACATATTAAATGTATTGATAGTTGTAAAGAACTGCAAGAGGACTTGGACAAAATACACAGCTGGAGCCAGACTTGGAAAATGGACTTTAATGCCAAGAAGTGTCATGTATTAGAAATGGGTATAAGTGAAAGGAGACCACACTGGACATATAAAATGGGCAATGAGATGATTAGTAAAAGAAAGGATGAGAAAGACTTGGGAGTGATTATTCGGGATGACTTGTCACCAGAAAAGCATATAAACAAAATTATTGGGGGAACTTATGGATTACTGACCAACATGAGAGTGGCTTTTAATTATATGGATGAAGATATGTTGAGGGAGTTGATAGTGACCATGATAAGACCAAGACTAGAGTATGCGGCGGTGGTATGGTCACCTCATTTGAAGAAGCATATTGATAACTAGAAAGGGTCCAACGGATGGCAACGAAGATGATACCGTGTTTAAGGGAACTCACCTATGAGGAGAGATTGGAAAAACTGAAGTTACCAACATTTCGCGAGAGAAGGGAAAGAGGTGACTTGATCACGATATTTAGAAATGTAAGAGAATTGGAAAGGCTGGATAGAGATGATCTTTTTGTGTTGGATGATGGAAGAACAAGAGGTCATGGCTTCAAGTTGAGGAAAAGTAGATGTCTTAATGATCTCAAAAAGTTCAGTTTCCCGAACAGAAGCATAAGTATTTGGAATGACTTAGACGAAGAGGTGGTGCAGGCGAAAAACATTCATGTATTTAAAACTAGATTAGATGAATGTAGATATGGAGACGGGACAACACGAGCTTAGCTCAATTCCTGTATACTACAAATAGGTAAATACACACACACACAAAAAGCAGCAGCAGCTGGCCAAGGCTCCATCCCTGGAGAAGAGGTGGAAAAGTGGCTTGACGAGGATGTTGGTCTGCCTGGATACCACAACCAGACAGAGGAGGAAATAGTGCAGGAACTTACCACCGAAAACCAGCTGTGGAAGAGGAAGAGGAAGAAGAGGAGGAGAGGCCACGTGGGCCATCCACCTCTGCAGCCATCAATGCTGCAGACACACTCTTGGCTGTCGCAGAGGGCATTGGTGGCTTTCTGGGGGAAAATTATGAACTCCTCAGATGGATTAACCTGGACCTTATGAGGAGAAACCAGGCCAGGCAAGTGCAGCAGAAAATATCAGACTTCTTTAAGCCTGTTGCCTCGCCTCCAGGAAAAAAGGAACGTACTGTGTCAGAGACCTCAAGTGTGTCTGTTGCTTTGACGTTGTCTGTGACCCTCCCCAGTTTGGCTTCTGGCACCAGCACACTTTCCTCTTGGACACAAGTGACATCAGAGCCACCGGAAATAATAATTGCTGAATTGGATGATGAATGAGTGAATAAAGTGTTAAGATATATGATGTATATAGTACTGTGCTGAAGTGTATGTGGTTCTGAAGTGTTCAGTTTGTATTATTAAGTGTTAAATTAAGTATAGTGCCCTAGTGATACAGGACAAAATTTTCCGGTGTGTGTATAGTGGCATGTGTTGTGGTGTACAGGTGTTCTGTGTGGTGCCAGCATCCAACCTCCTCAGAACACCCCCCCCCACCTCCCTCCTATTCGTGTGGTGACTACAGCATCACTTCTTGGCACTTCCTAGCAATTCCTGGCACTCCCTGGCATGGTAAGTGTACTGCAACAGTACTGCATTACATTATAGGCATTGTATTTATATGTACAACTTCATACAGGATGGTATTTACTGTACATGTACTGTATAACTATATAAACCATTGAATTCTCCATGTGAAACTTCATAGAGTAAGTTGTGGTTGTGCACATAGGACCGACCGACTCCACGGATGCAGCAACCTTGGGTCAGTAATCCCTCGGTTAATGACAACCATCGGCTGTAGCGAACTTTTGGATAAAGCGACCCACCCCTCCCCCCAGTTAGTTCGTTATATCAAGAGTTTATTGTATATAGATTTAGCTGAACACAGGTTATATCAGATACATGATATTATGGTAAGCATTTATATACCCAGATGTATGTGAGTGAGGAGGATCTCTTAGTGGCACTGACAGTGCTCCAGGATAATCTTGGTGAACAAGCTGACCAACCTCCTTCAGCACTTCAGCCTGGCCCTGCTGCTGCCACAGGTCTGACACTTTTTACTCATTTACCTTGCCTTATTGGTGTATAGCATTCAGTAATTTAATCAGTGCCATGTATCATTGTCATTTTGACAGATACAGTATTTGCAAAATTTTCTTCAACATCTCTTTCAGCTTATTTTTGTAATACATAATCAGTATTATTGTGTACTGTCGGTTTCAGTGCTGTTGATGATACCGTTGAAATTCAATTTATCTCTCCGTTGCCAGACGCCTTAATCCCGTAAAGGGTTGCCACAAACAAATCGCCTCCATGTTGCCCTGTCCCCCGCCATTTCACTGCCCTGCTCCCAGCTCACACCCCTCTTTCTCATATACCTCTCCACTGTATCCCTCTATCTCATCCTTGGCCTCCCCCTCCCCCTCCCCCCCTCCACCTCCCTTTCCCCCCCTCCACCACACTCACATACACTTTCCTCGTCAGTCTCTCACTCTCCATCCTCTCCATGGCCAAACCACCTTATTGTGCTTCTCCTTATGCTTCTAACCACATCCACATCCACACCACAATGGTCCTTCATATCCTCATTTCTCAGTCTGTCTCACCCAGTGACTCCACAGGCTCCTCTCAAATAACTCATTTCCACTGGTCTCACTCTTGACTTCTCCAGCAAGGTCTATCTGTCTATTGCCAGACGCCTCAGTCCCGAACGGGGTGGCCACAAACAAATCGCCTCCATGTCACTCTGACCCCTGCCATTTCACTACCACGCTCCCAACTCACACCCCCCTCTCTCATATACCTCTCCACTCCATCCCTCCATCTCATCCTCGGCCTCCCCCTCCCTCTCGCCCCCTCCACCTCACTCACATACACTCTCCTCGTCAATGTTTCACTCTCCATCCTCTCCACATGCCCAAACCACCTTAACGTGTTTCTCCTAACGCTTCCCATCACATCCCCAACCACACCACAACGCTCCTTCACTTCCTCATTTGTTAGTCTGTCTATCCATGTGACTCCACATGCTCCTCTCAAATAACTAATTTCCTCTCCTCTCACTCTTGACTTCTGTCCTTCCAACAGGGTCCAAGCTTCACTTCCATATGTCAGAGTTGGTATCACAATACTGTCATGTAACAACTTTTTCACTTCCATGCTCACCTCCCTGTTTCTTATCACTGCTTTCAACGAACCAGCAACCTTCCTTCCCTGCTGTACCCTTTCGAGCACTTCACCCTCCAGACTACCATCCTTACTCATCACACTGCCCAAGTACTTAAATTCACTCACATTCTCCATTTCCTTCCCATCCAATCTCACTTTACACTCACTGGCTTCAATTCTCTCGAACACCATCACTTTACTCTTCCCCACATTCACCTTTAGATTCCGTTTCTTACACACTCTCCCAAACTCATCTACCAAGCCTTGCAGCTCCCCTTCGTCTTCACTCAACAACACAGTATCATCTGCAAACAACA
>JAGKTI010033231.1:0-11721 GCA_018397915.1 Birgus latro | reverse complement strand
AGGTGGTTTGGGCATGTGGAGAGGATGGAGAGTGAAAGACTGACGAGGAGAGTGTATGTGAGTGAGGTGGAGGGGGCGAGAGGGAGGGAGAGGCCGAGGATGAGATGGAGAGATGGGGTGGAGAGGTATATGAGAGAGGGGGGGTGTGAGTTGGGAGCGTGGTAGTGAAATGGCAGGGGACAGAGTGACATGGAGGCGATTTGTTTGTGGCCACCCCGTTCAGGATCAAGGCGTCTGGCAATAGATAGATAGATAGATAGGTTCCTTTATACTCAATTTCCTTCTCTCAGTTATGATTTCCTATGTCCTTCTGTGCTCTTATACTTCATGTTTGTTTTCATGCTGAGGGCTTTTCTGTCGATTATTTCACTGATCTTTCGCATAATCTTGTAATCTTGTCACACATAACTTATCTGTCACCCTCCACATCTCCTCACGTAACTCTCCTCCGCACAGAGGAAGCTGGCAATAAGTGAAGCAGAAAAAAAGGATTTTGAAAAGTCTGAGCTTAGGCTTGAGAAGGACAGATCTGATCTTAAGAAGATTCTGAGCAAGGTAGGAGTGCATGGCTGCTGGTATGATTCTGGTGATTTCTTTTTCTGTATTAAATTCTGTGTAGTATGGTAATAGTAGTGCAATTGTACCATGATATAGTTTTCCTTTGCAAAATGAGTAGACTGTTATAGTAAAAGTAATGTAATGCATGAACAGTAGTTTGCTAACAGTAGATTCAAATACTGTTGTGCCATGCTTTTATAGCATATAGCATATTATGAATAACCTCTCCCTTTATATCCTGTGTGTAATTGATAGTAGCAGCAAAATTAATAACACAAGGTAGTTGTGAAGTTGCTTAGAAAAGGTTTCAAAGTGTCATACAATTTCATCAGCATACAGTCATCTCGCTTAAAGTGCGTGAATATGAGCGACACAGCCCATCACTCTTTATAAATTCGCACTTTGCAAAACATAGGATCGCACGTTAAAATGGCGTTATGGGCGACACATCCTGAATTTTTGTATATTGATTCACCAGTACCTATCGCTAACTAAAATGCAAAAGGAAAACTTACAGTAGAAACATGCAAGAGTAATACTGTATATTTATTATGAAAATTCAAGACTTTACCAGCATTGTACAGATGGTAGATAATGCAAATTGTTGTTTGTGGTACTTGAGGCCGTACCACGGCAGGTTTCAGGACAATTCGCTGTCAAGTCAGTTCGCTGTCAATTCGCCATCACAACAATAACAACAATTCGCCATCATTAATGAAGACAGCTATGGGTGACGCTAGAATATAATTCAAAGGCGACTACAGTGAGGAAGAAACAAGTTAATTATTAACTAAAGGTGCAACTAATAAATAATATCCAATGCCTGTGCTATTGAACATAGACTTTGATGGATCCTCCTGAAATATAGTTATTGAAGTATTGATTAATTAATAATAAGTATGTTTATAGAATGATGGAGAATCGTGCAGGGTACGAATTGTCCTGATGGGGAATCGTCCATGTTGTGAATTGTCTCGGACAATTTGCCATCAGGTCAATTCACTGTCAGACAATATGCCGTCAGAACATGGACGATTCCCTGTCAGGAAAATTCACACTCTGGACGATTCCCCTTCATTCTATAAATATACTTATTATTAGTTAATACTTCAGTAACTATATTTCAGGGGGATTCATCAAAGTCTATGTTCAATAGCGTAGGCTTTGGGTATTATTTGTTAGTTGCACTTTTATTCAATAATTAACTTGTTTCTTCCTCGATGTAGTCACCTTTGAATTACATTCTAGCATCACCCATAACTGTCTTCATTAATGATGACGAATTGGCTTGTTATTGTTGTGACGGCAAATTGACTTAATGGCGAATTGTCCCGAAATCTGTGAGTGGGTTCACTCACACACTAGCCGCACCCCACCACACATACTCACCAGCCCCACCCTTACCCATCGCATGCAACAATTTATGCTTGCCAGTTATTAGAGAATACCGTATTTGCCAAAAAAATTTCATGCCCATCGCACATTGCAAGTAGCAAACGCACTTTCTAAATACAGTAGTTAATTATTGTCAGACCCCCATCACACATTAGGCGAGACACACTTTGCGAAGGCGCACTATAGGCGAGATGACTGTGTATGTTTATCACAGACAGTTCAGTTTTATTATATACTGTTTTACCATCACTTCACCATATATATTAACTTAAAAGCTCTTAATCTTTTTAATTGTTTTCTTCCATCTTGAAAAATATCCTAAGGCATCATTTTTATCTGGTACAAAGCACTGCAGTTGTTTATTTCATTTCTCCTAACCCTTTCCCACATATTGTATATTTATAACTTTGAACTGTCATCCCATATCATGGGCAGGCATCACACCACATTCACCCTGATTCAGTGACCATTTGCAAACACCATTACTTTTATTATTGACACCATAAATGTTTTTGTTTGTTCTGATTTCTTTTCCTAAGATGGGGTGGTGAGTAAACATTGCTGTTAGAGTGACTGTGTTGTATCAGCAGCCACTTTTATGGAGACCAATAAGAGTTTTTCTCCTCCAGAAGAGACATAATACTCAAATCTCATTACACATGTAACTATTTAGATTCATATAATCTTTTCACAGCCTTCTGAAGCCAGAATTTTCCTTGTCCCCCTTTTACCACCCAGTATGAGCATGAACGTCTGGACCGGAGGCACCAGCCTGAAGGACGCTTGACAATGGGTACAGATGGTGGTAGTGCAGTAGATACCAGCAGTCTTCGCATCGAGAACATGGAGTTGAGAAGGAAAATTGATGATCTAGAAACTGTAAAAACAGAGATGCAACAGAAGCACTTGAAGGAGGTAGGTAGGGGAGTTTTGGTTGGTTGGAAAACTGATGATCTAGAAACTTCTAAAACAGAAGTAGAACAGAAAAAGGGAGGGGGAGGCAGTGCCAAACCTTTTCAATACACTTCTACATACATAGTCATTCATCCAGCTCATTCGATCCCTTGTCAGTTCCATAGCCTCGTCAACTTCCATACCTTGCTTTCATATGCACACATCATATCCATCCACCTTTTTCTTCACCTACCACACCAATCCTCTCATCATCAGACTCCTTCATATACCCTTTTCACAACCTTTCTCATGCTGGAGAGGAACATCATGTAGTGGCACCAGTATAGCTGGGTAGCTGTCCTTCCTAGATAAATAAACTTCCCTCAGATCCCTCCTAGTCTCCCAAATGGTGTGGTGGTGGGGTGTTGGAGAGGAATAACTTCAGCCTGCGGTTAACTGGATTCATGTTTCACATGAATTTTGTGATTAGAGACTGCTTCCTCTTGTTAACCCCATCTCTGTGGAGGTCAGCATAAAAGCGAAGTGGCTGAGAATTAACGATGCATAACCTGCCCAGTATTCTCGCCGTCATTGACCAGCTGAAAAAAACCATCATGAACAACGAATGTGACAATTTAGGGCTCAGCAAGCATGCCACGGTGTTGACAGGGCCCTTCGTTTTTATGCTGACCTACACAGAGATGGGGTTAACAAGAGGAAGCAGTCTCTAATCAGAAAATTAATGAGAACCCCAAGAGACCCTGCCCCATCAACCAGCCGTCCTGCCACCCCTCCCCAAGCAGCCAGCGATCCTAGCATCCCTAACCTTTTTCATTCTGATGACCCCAGTGACGATTCTGACTTCGAGGGATTCATGAGAGAGGCAGAAAAAACACAGCAAGATGTGGAAATACAGTATCTGCCAACAGTGATAGTGATGACTTAGGCCCCGCGGGGTGACAGTAGCAAAGCCTCGCCCCGCCACCAGTCCCGTACACCAAGCCAATCTTCACATCAGTGTAAATGCATTTTTTTTTTTTAATGTTTCTTACCTATGATGTTTTCTCATTAATGTCACTGTACAGTACATCAGTTCGTGTTTGTTTCATTTATCATCATTAAATTAAGAGGTAGAGTCGAGAGAAAGAGTGGGAAAAAGTGCTTACCTTGGGGTGATGTCGACCAATTTGCCCTTATTTCATATATTTAATTGTTTGATATTGCGTAATAGGAAAAATATATGGTTGGATACTTATTGACAGAGTTAGGGAAATTACTGAGGAATTAGTTGGAGAAGAACAAGGAGGTTTTAAAGAGGTTGTGTAGACCAGATATTCATTCTTAGATCCTTAGTGGAAAAGTTTCTAGAGAAGGGCAAGAAGTTGTATGCAGCCTTCATGGATCTGGAGAATGCATATGACAGGGTGGATAGACAAGGTTTGTGGAAGGTATTAAGAATATATGGAGTGGATGGGAAGTTGTTGAAGGCAGTGAAGAGTATGTATGAGGGTGCTAAGGCTGCAGTGCGTGTGGATGGCAAACTGAGTGAATCTTTCCATTTGAAGGTTGGATTGAAACAAGGATGTGTCATGTCTCCATGGTTGTTCAGTCTGTATATGGATGGGGTTATAAAAGAGATACAAGGTCGGGCAGTGGATGTTGGAGTGGCCCTAGTGAGAGAGGGCAGTGTGTGGAAACTCCCTGTACTGTTGTTTGCAGATGATACTGTGTTGTTGAGTGAAGATGAAGGGGAGCTGCAAGGCTTGGTAGATGAGCTTGGGAGAGTGTGTAAGAAATGGAATCTAAAGGTGAATGTGGGGAAGAGTAAAGTGATGGTCTTCGAGAGAAGTGAAGCCAGTGAGTGTACAGTGAGATTGGATGGGAAGGATATGGAGAATGTGAGTGAATTTAAGTACTTGGGCAGTGTGATGAGTAAGGATGGTAGTCTGGAGGGTGAAGTGCTCGAAAGGGTGCAGCAGGGAAGGAAGGTTGCTGGTTCGTTGAAAGCAGTGATAAGAAACAGGGAGGTGAGCATGGAAGTGAAAAAGTTGTTACATGACAGTATTGTGATACCAACTTTGACGTATGGAAGTGAAGCTTGGACCCTGTTGGAAGGACAGAAGTCAAGAGTGAGAGCAGTGGAAATGAGTTAATTGAGAGGAGCATGTGGAGTCACATGGAGAGACAGACTAACAATGAGGAAGTGAAGGAGCATTGTGGTGTGGTTGAGGATGTGATGGGAAGCGTTAGGAGAAACACGTTAAGGTGGTTTGGGCATGTGGAGAGGATGGAGAGTGAAAGATTGACGAGGAGAGTGTATGTGAGTGAGGTGGAGGGGGCGAGAGGGAGGGGGAGGCTGAGGATGAGATGGAGGGATGGAGTGGAGAGGTATATGAGAGATGGGGGTGTGAGTTGGGAGCGTGGTAGTGAAATGGCAGGGGACAGAGTGACATGGAGGCGATTTGTTTGTGGCCACCCCGTTCGGGATTGAGGCGTCTGGCAATAGATAGATAGATAGAATTGTTTGAATTTTGCGAATTTTGATTTTGCGAGGGTTTTTGTCAACCATATTCTCGCAAAATTGGAGGAAGCACTGTATCTGTTTATGAATGCATGTATGAACTTGGAAAAAGCCTGTAACAAGGTAAATGCAGAATGATATTGAAAGGGTTTATGTAGCTATACTATGGATGGAAAGCTGGTGAATGCTGTAGAGTTTTTTTTTTATGGCAGTGAAATATCCAGATTATTATTTAGATTGAGTGGCGCAATACCACTGATGGAGTGATACAAAGATGTGTGATAACTTAGTGTTGATCACAGAACATGAACGGGAGGTGGAGGAAAGATTTAGGAAGTGGAGGGATATTATGGGGCACAAGGGTTTGAGAGTAAATGCAGATAAAATAAAAGTGATGGTCAAAGAAGAGGGCACCTACTTTTGGAAATTACATAGCTGGCCTTGGTATTTGTTTAGCTTCCAGTCATAAAATACATCAGTTGTACCATGGCCAACTTTAATACATTGTGGGGGTGGGGAGGCTCCTTATGAGAAAGCACTGCAGCATTTTGTGTATGTACTCTTATGTATCTGTTTATGTATGCATGTATGAACTTGGAAAAAGCCTATAACAAGGTAAATGCAGAATGTTATTGAAAGGGTTTATGTAGCTATACTATGGATGGAAAGCTGGTGAATGCTGTAGAGTTTTTTTTTATGGATGGAAAGCTGGTGAATGCTGTAGAGTTTTTTTTTATGTCAGTGAAATATCCAGAAGATTATTTAGACTGAGTGGCACAATACCATTGATGGAGTGATACAAAGATGTGTGATGACTTGGTGTTGATCGCAGAACATGAACGGGAGGTGGAGGAAAGATTTAGGAAGTGGAGGGATGGTATGGGGCACAAGGGTTTGAGAGTAAATGCAGATGAAATAAAAGTGATGGTCAAAGAAGAGGGCACCTACTGTTGGAAATTACAAAACTGGCCTTGGTATTTGTTTAGCTTCCAGTCATAAAATACATCAGTTGTACTATGGCCAACTTTAATACATTGTGGGGGTGGGGAGGCTCCTTATGAGAAAGCACTGCAGCATTTTGTGTATGTACTCATATGTATCTGTTTATGTATGCATGTATGAACTTGGAAAAAGCCTATAACAAGGTAAATGCAGAATGATATTGAAAGGGTTTATGTAGCTATACTATGGATGGAAAGCTGGTGAATGCTGTAGAGTTTTTTTTTAATGGCAGTGAAATATCCAGAAGATTATTTAGATTGAGTGGTGCAATACCATTGATGGAGTGATACAAAGATATGTGATGACTTGGTGTTGATCGCAGAACATGAACGGGAGGTGGAGGAAAGATTTAGGAAGTGGAGGGATGGTATGGGGCACAAGGGGTCGAGAGTAAATGAGATAAAATAAAAGTGATGGTCAAAGAAGAGGGAGAGTGGCCATGCATTGTTTGACCCAAGGTCACAGGAAGTAATTCCATCTTGTGCAATATTTGTTATAATTGGGTGCATAAGACATGTCACGGTATTATAGGTAGACTGTGAGATAATGCTGATTTCTTGTGTGCTGTGTATCAGGGAAAGCATGTGGAGATTATTAGGCATGAAAGGATTGATCTTGCTGGTGAGTCTCTTCAGTGTGTGAAAGAGATTTGTTACTTGTGAGACATGTTATGTGCTGGAGGGGGCTGCAGCTAGCTCTGTGGCTAGAGTAAGGAATAGCTGGAAGAAGTTTAGGGAGCAGTTGCCTCTTCTGACATCGATAGGGCTTTACCTTCGTGGTAAGGGATCTTTGTATGCGGCATGTGGTAGGAGTATAATGGTGCATGGTAGTGAGACCTGGGCAGTAAGAGAAGAGGATATTCACAGGCTCAGACATAAAGAAATGACAGTGATTAGGTGGAAGTGTTGTGCATCCTTGAATGTGAGGCCTGGAGGAACTAGGTTTATGACTGAAGAGTTGAGAGGAAAGATGGGACTGGAGTGTATTGGGGTTATGATGAGGAGGGGTAGATTGAGATGGTTTAGGCATGTGGAAAGGATGGGAGAAGACAGTTGAGTGTGGAAAGAGAGAGGTATGAATATCGGAGGTAGGGATGCAAGAGGCAGACCGAAAAAGACATGGGACGAGGTCATAGAGTGTGACCCAAGGGATAGGGGGCTGAGTAGGGAAGCAGCCAGAGATCGAGCAGCATGGAAAGCTGCCATTAGGTGACGAAGGCTGATGCATGCAAGCTTGTTGGAGCCATTATAAATGAAACAAAACAAAATGAACAGATCAGATTTATATCTGAATCATCTAAGTAAAGATGGAAAAATTTTTGAAAATAGAGCAGGAAGACTGTGAGAGAGTGGGATACAGATGGGGTATATGTGCAGGAGTAGGTGAGAATGAGAGGGCAAAAGAGGGTGTATGTATTGTTGTGTGCATGAGATGGAAGGAAAATATCAGTTAGCTCAAGGACAGTGTTGATAGAGTACAAATGAGGGCAATTGCGTGTATACATGCACCAACAGAAGACCTTGCAAGCAGGGTGAAAGAAGAGTTTTGGGCAAATGTGAAAGCATATGTGGATAAGTTTGAGAGGAATGAGAGAGTGTTTTTTATTGGAGATATGAATGGAAAAGTAGAGAATATTGGAGATATTAATGGAAAAGTAGAGAATGTAAAGGTGGATTAAGTAGTTGGTGAGTGGGGTGTGCCTGCAGAAGTGGATGAGAATGGCAGTGCTCTAGTGGCCATTTGTGTGGGAAGGGGGTTGGTGGTAGCCAATACCCTCTTTAGGCACAAAATGATCCACAGGTATACGTGTTGAGTGATGAGAAAGGTGGATGTTGAACTGAATAAATGGAAGGCAGTGATTTATTGTGTGTGTGTGTGGATGAGAGAAAGAGAAGATATGTAGTGGATGCATAGGCATACAGAAGTTGAGGGAGTGGACTTCCTGACTGCCACTTGATGGTGGTGAAAGTCAAGGTTTAAATGCGATGGATGAATAGGAGGAGGGAAGGATAAGAGGAAGTAGTCCATATAAGGAGTGTAGAAAGGTTGCAAGAGGTTGGAAAAAAGGCAGAATATAAGAGAGAAGTGGAGGAACTGTTGGGTAAATATGATCTGGAGCAGATGTGGGTGGTGGAAGGTGCATGCAAGATATTCACTGAAGAAATCTGTGCAGCATGTGAGGTGGCATGTGGGGTAAAGAGAGGACGAAAGGGGGTGCAAGGAATAGCGTGGTGGAATGAAGGGGTGAGACAAGCTGTGGCGAAAGAGAAGAAAACATATAGCCATTGCTCAGTGGGTTAGAGCGCTCTGACTGAAGGGCTGGAGGTTTGAGTCCACCCAAGGGTCATTGGTAGACATCAGGAAGGGCATCCGGTCATGAAGTACTACACGCTCCAAAACAAAAAGTCCTCTACCCAGAGGCAATGCCTTAGCCCTTATCGAAAGAAGGGGACACAGCATTTAAAAAAAAAGGGTGGGGGGAAGCAGAGGCATGGAAGAAGTTGAGAGACAGAAGGGAGAGTTATATGTTGAGAGGAAGAGAGAGCTGAGGAGATTAGTAAGAGAGATTAAGAAGAGAGTGGATGAGGAATTTGGAAGGAATTTGAGTGTAAAGTGGAGGGAATGTAAGAAAATGTTCTGGAAGGAGGTTAAGAAAGTTAGACAGGGTGATAAAGAAGTTAATAGGGGAGTGAAAGATAAAAATGTTAGACTGATATTGGAGAAGGGAGAAAAAGTAAGCAAATGGAGAGAACACTTTATGGAACTGGTAAACATGGAGAATGAAAGTAATGCGAGTGTAAATGGCAGGGGAATGGCTGGGAGGAGGAGGGAGGTGAGAGGGGAGGAATAGATCAGTAGGATGGAAGTAATGGAAGCAATGAAGAAAGTCAAAATGGGGAAAGCCCTGGGAATTGATGGAGTATGTGGTGATATGATGATGCATGAGGGAGAGATTGTAGTAGAATGAATATAGAAGCTGTGCATATTTGCCTAGGAGGAAGGTAGAGTCCCAGATGATTGGAAGTCAGGTATAATTACTCCCCTCTACAAAGGAAAAGGGGAAAAAGAAATGTTTGGTAAGCTTGGGGCACTTGTTTCCTTAATGTAATAGGGAAAGTATACGGTAGGATACTTATTGACAGAGTTAGGGAAAGAACAGAAGAATTAGTTGGAGAGGAACAGGGAGGTTTTAGGATGGGAAGAGGTTGCATAGATCAGATATTCATCCGTAGGACTTTAGTGGAAAAGTTTCTAGAGAAAGGAAAAAAGTTGTATGGAGCCATCATGGATGTGGAGAAAGCATATGACAGAGTGGATAGACAAGGAGTATGGAAAATACTGTATTAAGGATATATGGAGTAAATGGAAAGCTGCTGAATGCAGTGAAGAGTATGTATGAGGGTGGTAAGTTGCAGTGCGTGTGGATGGTGAACTGAGTGAATTTTTCTATCAGAATGTTGGATTGAAACAGGGATGTGTCATGTCTCCATGATTGTTCAGTCTGTACATGGATGGGTTATAAAAGAGATACAAGATGGGGCACTGGATGTTGGAGCAGCCATAATTAGTGAAGGCAACATTTGGAAACTTCCTATACTGTTATTTGCAAATGATACTGCATTGTTAACTCTTTGGTGTAGTGAGGGGAGGCGGTAGCTCGATCAGTAGAGAGTTGGCTTGCAGTCCCGAAGGACCCAGGTTCGAATCCTCGCTGAGGCAGGGAACAGTTTAAGGATTTGAATTTCATTAAATCAGGCTTTACTGATCTACCAGAAGACCCGCCGACATGTCATAAAAATAACCCCGCTAATACCAATACACCAGTCCTGTATGAGACAGCCCTAGCATGTATTCAATATGGACGGTGGGTGTTAGTGCCGAAGTGGTGACATGTAGAGGTTAGGAGGACGGCTGGGCCTTGATAGTAGGCTGTAAAGCCTATGCCCAGAGTCGGACACATAAAAAAAAAAAAAAAAGTAGTAGTAGTAGTTGTTCCCCAGGCAGTCTGGCCAAAAAGTCCCGAGTCCCTAAGGAAGGCCACACCCGAGACCGGGCTTTCCCACAGAGCTCTCAAGGAGTGTATGTTGTGTTGTTGGTGCGGATGATTGTGTGCAGTGCAGTCTTCCATAATGTGCTTAATAGTATGGGGTGCTGCATTGCATCCTGGACAGGCATCAGTGACGAAGTCATCCAGCCTCTTCTGATAATTCAAGAGGGCTGGATGATGCCTACATCTCAGCCAGGCCAGGTGGACCCTGCCCTCACGAGGGAGATAGGATTCAGAAGGGTGGATATCGGGTGGCCGTGCATGCAGCAGTGTGTTGTCTTTAAGTGACTGAATGGAGCGGTGAGTGATTTGAGTATGGATATGCTTCTGGAAGCTGGTCTGAGGCAGGCGAGTGGGGAGAGATGCCAGTATTTGTGTATGATATCGTGTGCTGGGTATTGTTTTGATGTTCCTTGGTGTGTGTGGTTGTGCTGCCATGTAGTGTAGTGGATGTTGTGGGTTTGTGGAGGCTGCAGCAAGAATTTGGGTGCCTCTCAGTGTCTAGATCATCCTTAACTTTGAGGACTTTGGTTTCTTGGTGTAGGTGGTCTGTGGGTGTCGTAGCTGTGCAGCCTGTGATTATTTTTAGACCCTTGTTCTGTATGGTCTGTGGGATGTTCTAGTGTGTTCCAGTGAGGTTAGAAGCCCAAGCAGAACTTGCATAATTCATCACTGAATGTATGTATTGTTTCTATACTGTGGTGTCCAAATGTTGTGTGGGCAAGTGACCTCAAGGCATTGAGTCTTGGTGTTAATTTATCTTTAATGTTTGTGATGTGTTGTTTGAATGACATTGATGTATTGTATGTTACACCAAGGGTTTTGTGCGTGTGTGTGTTTGATCGGACGGGTGATTGTTTCAGTTATATCAGCATATGCTCCGCAGGTAGGATTGGATGACGCAGAGAAGGATAGATTTTGGGATGATTTAATACGTGTAGTAAGTGGTATGGGTGATGATGAGGTAGTGGTTCTGGGAGGGGATTTAAATGGTCATGTTGGTGAAGAAGCTCAAGGTTATGAAGGAGTCCATGGAGGATGTGCATATGGTGTGAGGAATGCGGAAGGGGAAAGAATACTCAAGTTTGGGGAGGCTATGGACATGATTGTGTGCAACACACATTTTAGAAAAAGAGTGAGTAGATTGATTACGTACGAGTCCGGGGGAAATAGTAGTCAGATAGATTATTTTCTGGTCAGGAGGGTTGATAGGAGATTAATGAGGGATGTTAAAGTTATAGGAAGCGAGGAGTGTGTGCAGCAGCACAAACTGTTGATTTGTGACATGGTGCTTAAGGAACGA
>JAGKTI010033230.1:0-11721 GCA_018397915.1 Birgus latro | reverse complement strand
ACCTCTTCAGTCCACCATGCTGTTCCCTGAACCCCCTTTCGTCTTCTCTTCACCCCACACACCACCTCACATGCTTCACAGATTTCTTCTGTGAATACCTTGCATACACCCTCCACGTCCCCTATCTGCTCCAGTCTATATTTACCCAATCGCTCCTCCACTTCCCTTCTATATTCAGGCTTTATTCCATCCTCTTGTAACTTTTCTACACTCCTTGTAACACATACTTCCTTCTGTCTTTCCCTTCTTCTCTTCCTCCATCTTGTTTGGATTCTGATTCTGGCCACCACCAAGTGGTGTTCAGAAAGTCCACTCCCCCAACCTCTATATACTCTTGCATCCATTATACTACATCTCATCCTTTCATCCACACACACACAGTCAGTCATTGCCTTCTGTTCATTCATTCCCCTGTCCTCTCTTCTCACCACTCGCCATGTATACCTATGGATCATTTTGTGCCTGAAGAGGGTATTAACTACCACCAACCCCCTCCCAGCACAGATGTCCACTAAAGCACTGCCATTCTCATCCATCTCTGCAGGCACACCCCACTCACCAACCACTCCATCCACCTTCTGATTCCCTACTTTTCCATTCATATCTCCAATCAGAAACACTCTCTCATTTCTTTCAAACTTTTCCAAGCAGGCTTCCACATTTGTCCAAAACTCTTCTCTCTTTCTACTTACACGATCTTGCGTTGGCGCATACACGCACACAATTGCCCACATTTGTAGTCCAACTTTCACTCTTACCCACACAATCCTTGACCCAACTGATCCATACTCTCTTACATTCTCCTTCCACCTGTTGCTCACAACAATACACACTCCCTCTTTCGCCCTCTCTTTCTCACCCACTCCTGTGCATATACCCCACCCATATTCCCATTCTCTCACACTCTCACCTCGCCATTTAGTTTCAGTTATTCACGTATATAAAAGTGGTTATTAATGTATTATAGTGGAGTTTTATTCACACTTGAGCATACAGACTTTATCAAATGAATTTCTTCAATCACTGCTTGAGTAGCATCCTCCACCATCTTGAATGTTTTGGTTGGTCAGCTGATGTGTCCACTTGGCGAAGCTTTTTTTCGCTCGATCCACAAGGCTGGTGCGTGATAGCAGGCATTTAGCGCGTGATAAAGGAATTTGGGTAGGTTTTTTATACATGCGTGATAGCGGTAAAACGCTATAGCGAATGTGCAGTAGCTGAGGGTTGGGTGTATAATTAGATATAATAAAAGCAGAAAATAAAGAAATGGAAGCACAAGTTTATAACAGTCACTGATAAAAGAAATAAAATTCCCCAGTGTGACACACATCTCCCCCCAGGAGAGAGAGAGAGAGAGAGAGAGAGAGAGAGAGAGAGAGAGAGAGAGAGAGAGAGAGAGAGAGCCATCGTGGGTATGGAAAACGTGGCAACACTGTACACAGGTTTGTGCCCCACCCTAGCCGCCACTTTAGAGTACTGTGGGGCCGCTCGGGTAGCGTTTTTTTGGGTAGCAAATCCACGGGTAGCGACAGGAAAGAAACTATCTCATAGTGATTAATGCTGCACAGTTAGCGAAAATCCGCTAGGCATTTACCACGTAGCGAGCAGGTGGGCGGAGTTGCCAAGGTCGGAACCTGATTCAAAAGCAATGCTGGGCAAATATCATCTGATCTGATCTTAATGCTGATGGTGTATGCAAGCCGACCTTCATTTGTAGCGGGCGATGGGCTGAGTTGCTAAAGTCGGACCCTGGTAACACTGACAGTGAGTGCGAGTCTATCCTCATGCTGTGGTGCACAGTTAGTGAAAATCCGATAGGCATTTAACATATAGCTAGCAAGTGGGCAGAGTTGCCAGGATTGGAACCTGATTCAAAAGCAATACTGGGCGAATATCATCTGATCTGATCTGAATGCTGATGGTACATGGGAGCTGATCTTCATTTGTAGTGGGTGGATGGGCAAAGTTGCCAAGGTCGGACCCTGGTAACACAGACAGTGAGTGCAAGTCTATCCTCAGTCAGTTCATTGACCCATTGCTTATCCATGAGCCGTGCGTTCATTCAACCCTCAGTCTCTCCATTGTTAAAGTTTTTTGTGACCTTCCATTTATTGTCTGGGGACTGAGTGCTCTATCATGGCTTCAACTTTGGTGGCTGCCCCCTGTTCAGCTAGAGGAGGACCTATATGATGGTTGGGAAGATGAGGAAACAGAGGCCCATCGCATCGAGAATGGAGTTTGTTTGCATGTGTTACGACATGAGGGGCAAGAGAAAGATGAGGGATGAGAGATGGGGAGTGAGCAGAGTCAGGTCCATGGTTGCTAGGTTGCTGCGGTACAATATCCACCAAGCACGGCAGTAATTTCAACAATAAATAGCAAAAATGATTTAAAAGTTGTTTATCCATTAACATGTTAAGTTTATTTTATTAGTGTTCACAGTAGGAATTTAGGGTTTCGTTGGAGTGTAGTACAGGTATTTATTTTTTAGCGGCTCTAGCAGGGATGAGAGAGGGAGAGTGAGCAGAGTCAGGGCCGTTTCGCTAGGTTGCTGCGGTACAATAGCCACCAAGCACGACAGTAATTTCAACAATAAATAGCAAAAATGATTTAAAGAGTTTGTTTATCCATATGCATGTTAAGTAAGTTTATTTTATTAGTGTTCACAGTAGGAATTTAGGGTTTCGTTGGAGTGTAGTACAGGTATTAATTTTTTTGCGGCTCTAGCAGGCTGCCACGGTATGGTAACTACAGTTGATAACAATATCATCGTCATCAGCCATTGAGGTCCACTGCAGGACCGGCCTGTAGGTGGCACTCAAAACGAATTAAAAGTAAGTTTGTTAATCTTCTTTGAATATCTTATTACTGAAGAAATATGACGTGATATTAATGGTTAATGGAGGAAATTAGGGATATACCTGAAGGAGTCAGGACCGTAGTTCATTGACCCATGTGAAAGTATGTATCTTAAGCTTTTCTTATAACTAATCTCCAACTATCTCTCTCCTACCAAATTTTACAGTTTTAAAATTTTTCCTCTACCTTTCCTTTTCTCTTGGGGGAATGCCAATATCTAAGCGGTACTGACGGGTGGAAGGTGAACCTCCCCGCAGTTACCCCAAGAAGAAGAAGAAGAAGATTGTTTGTTTATCCACACACCGCGCATCCATTCAACTTGTCACAGTCTCTCGCCATTCTAGAGAAACACAGTATGATAACAGAACGGCAGTTTGGTTTTAGAAAAGGAAAGTCATGTGTTTCTAATCTATTAAGCTACTATGACTGAGTTACAGAAACATTACAGAAAAGAGATGGATGGGTGGACAGTATCTATTTTGATTTCGAGAAAGCACTTGACAGAGTACCACACCAAAGACTTTTATGGAGACTGCCATCAAGGAGGTATCCAGGGCAACCTGTACTGTTGGATGCAGGATTTTCTCCTGAAAAAGTAATTGATAACAGCAAAGGGGAAATTACTTATCAAGGAGGGAAGTGAATAGCAGATTTCCACAGGGCTTAGTGCTGGCACCAGTTATGTTTTTAGTATATATAAGTGACATAGACGGTAACTTTGGAAACGGAAGCTATCTAAATATGTTTGCCGATGATGCTAAAGTACAGAGGAGAATTACTAACGCAGATTCTTGCAGAGAGCTACAAGAAGAATTAAATAAATTTCATGAATGGAGCAATAAATAGCAAATGCAATTTATTGTGGACAAGTGTCATGTAATTAAGTTTGGTAAAGGTGAGAAAAAACCAGATTGGGATTATAAGTTAGGAAGTTCAACCCTACACACATCAGAAAGGGAGAAGGACCTAGGAGTGATTGTCAATAATAGACTGTCTCCGGCTGACCACATCAGTGAGAAGGTACGTAACATGTATACACAGCTTGCTAATATGAGAATAGCATTCACATATGTAAATGAAGACATGCTGAGAAAGATAATAACATCATTCATCAGACCAACCCTGGAGTATGGATCAGTAGTCTGGAATCCTCATCTCAAAAAACACATAGATAAGATTAAAAAAGTACAAAGGGCAGCTACAAGATGGGTATCAAGCTTAATGGATCTAAGCTACGAAGAAAGACTAGTGAAATTGATTCTACCAACACTATCTTAGAGACGGAAAAGAGGAGACATGGTTTCGTTTTGTTGTTTCGTTTTTGAAGGCTCCAACATGCTTGCATGCATTGGCCTTGGTCACCTAATGGCGGCTCTCCATGCTGCTCGATCCCTGGCAGCCTCCCTGTTCAGTCCCTTAACCCTTAAGTCACACTTAATGACCTCGTCCCATGTCTTTCTCGGTCTACCCCTCCCAACCCCTCCCCCAATATTAACACCTCTCACCCTCTGCACCCAATTATCATCCCCCATCCCTTCAGCATGTCCAAACCACCTCAGCCTACCTCTCCTCATCACAACACCAATACACTCCAGTCCCATCCTACCTCTCAACTCTTGCATCGTAAACCCAGCCCCCCCAGGCCTTGCACGCAGGGACGCACTGCACATCCACCTAATCATTGTCATTTCTGTACGTTTAAATCTGCGAATATCCTCTTCCTTTACTGCCCAGGTCTCACTATCAAACAGCATCACACTCCTAACACATGCTGCATACAAAGACCCCTTAGCACGTAAGGAGAGTCCTCTCAATGTCAGGAGAGGCAACAGCTCCCTGAACTTCTTCCAACCACTTCTCATCCTAGCAACCGAGCTAACTCCAGCCCCACCTCCGGCACATAACATGTCTCCCAAATAAAGAAACTCCTCCACACACTCAAGAGACTCACCTGCAAGTTCAACCCTCTCACGCCTAACAATCTCCACCTGCTCTCCCTGACACGCCTCACACATGAAATGAGCATCATCTCGCAGTCTACCTCTAATACCACTACATCTCTTGTGCACCCACTTATCACAAACACTACACAAGATGGAATTACTTCCCACACCCTTGTGGCAAACTGCACAAGGCCACTCTCCCTCTCCTCTGATTGTACCGCCACCAACCCTAGATATCATCACTTTTGTTTTATCTGCATTTACCCTTAAGCCCTTGTACCCCATACCATCTCTGCACTTCTTAAATCTTTCCTTCGCCTCCTTTTCATTCTCTGCAGTCAACACCAAATCATCAGCATACAGCATCTCCCATGGGAGTCCATCTCTGAAGTTACGTGAGAGGGCTTCAAGCACCATGATAAACAACAAGGGACTCAAAACTGACCCCTGATGCACACCAACATTCACGGAAAACTCATCACTCAAAGCTCCATTCACTCTTACCTGGGTGCGAGCATCCATGTACATGGCCATGACCACCCTAACCAGCCACTCTTCCAACCCTGGCTTTCTCATTGCCCACTTCACCACCTCTCTAGGGACTCTGTCAAAGGCCTTTTCCAAATCAACAAAAACAAAATGGTTATGCTATATAAATGCATCTCAGGGAAAGAGAAAATAGATATAAATAAATATATAACTTATGGGGAAGCATCAGCAAGAGGACACTGCAAAAGACATAAGGAAATTACCCAAATAGGGAAATTGATCAGTGGAATTCACTACCGAATGAAATTGTGTGTGCCAAAACTGTTCATAAATTTAAGGATATGTGTCGTAACTCTAAATATTAGTAAACTCTAGCATACAGTAGGCGCGGAAAGTGTTGACGCCATCTTAAAAAAAGAAGACATTCTTGTGGTTAGCAAGGAGAAACAAATAAATTAACACTCACCATTGAATTTAGTATTTACTGGTATTCCCCTTCACCTTTATTATCTTCTTAAGGCGTCTGGGGAGACTGATGGCGTAGTATTGCAGAACACACGGACTAAAACTGCTCCATAGCTGCAGCCTCAAGTTTAGGCAAAGATGATGTGTCCATACTACGCAGCTGCCGCTTCATGTGCGCCCATAAATTCTCAATGGGATTGATATCTGGGCTGTTTCCGGGCCAATCTCGAATAAAGGGAACCTCACAGTCTGTTAGCCACTGTTTCACTGACTTTGCAACATGTGCAGAGGCAGAATCTTGCATAAATACTCTTGCCTTGGTTTTATCAAAAGAGTCACTTAAAACATCACATAAGAGCTCCAAATAATTGTTCTGGTTCACTTTTTCATTTGCAGGTAGAATTACCAACCCACTAACACCATAATATGTAAAGCAGCTCCAAGCCATGAGTGAGGCTGGGTATTTAACAAACTTGGAAGTGTACTTAGGATCCAGGGGGTCACTGCCTGGTTTGCGGTACACTCGTGATGAAGGGGTATCAGTGACAGTAAATGTTGACTCATCACTCCAAAGCACAGTTTTCCATTGCTCCTCACTCCAGGCAAGATATTTCTTACAAAAATTTACTCTCTTTTTCTTCTGAAGTTCAGTTAGCAGTGGTTTTTTACGAGCACAAAAACTCCTGTAGCCCAGATCGTCATGCAACAGTTGCTGCACACTTCTGACAGACAAATCTGCCAGCAACTGTGGGTTGTTTTCTTTTAAATCCCGTGCTGTTAGCCTTGGATCCTTGCTAACTTGCCTTGAGATCAGCTGACGGGTCCTGAAGGTTGTCTTACGAGGTCTCCCAGGCTTGGGAAGTGGAGTGGGAGGAATGGCCTCCCCACTGTCCTTGAGCCACTTCACCAGTCTCTGCACTGTCCTCAGGCTAACACCATCTGATTTGCAGTAAATGGGAGTTTGTGGCCAGCTTTGTATAAAGTAATCACTTCCACACGTTTGTCCTTGCTTGTGGTTACTTTAGGCATGATGAGAATGTGGTAGGTAACCAAATAACTGTGTTATTTGAGTCAAAACATGCCCTCGTGGTGCATCACACACAGAGACAATCCTCCTCCTGTGGCTGCCCAAACATTGCTGAGCCTGCTCCTGTGGTGCCAAAGCTATCAAGCAGGGTTGCCAGCTCCCGTTGAAAAAGCGTCAGCTCATTTCGCATCACAGGGGAGGGTAGTATTGACCCTACTTCACTTAACGCGAAAAAGAATGACGCCGGCAAAAAAAGTCAATACTTTCCGCGCCTACTGTATATAACTTGTATATTATAGGAGGCTAGAGAGAGTGAGAGAGAGATAAGGAAGTGGAGATATTGCAAGGTGTTACCTGACCAGTCCAGGAAGTGGCAAACTTTACACTTTCTACCGTAGGTAGCTGACACATACATATACACATACAGTGTTCTAGAAGGTTCTGGGACACGCATAGTCCACGTGATGAGGTTTTCCTTAGACTAGAGGGAAAGGACAAGATTCAGATTGACAAGAGAGAGCAGGGAGAGAGGAAGAAGGAGTGAAGAGCACGGTGGGAGACAGCGGGCAGGCTCACGACAGTTAACCAGCAGTAGACACTCTCTTGTGTGTGATAGAGTTAACATTGACAATAAACCTGCAAGCACCGCAAATTTCATCTTTAACTCTTCCCATCGTTGACAACAAGTGAACTGAGGTTATATCTACAGCTCAACAAATTATAGACCTACAACCGCCTTGGCTGCGGCTACAACATTGGTGGCAAGCAGTAAAAACGAACCAAGTACAATAAATCACGCCTTCCAAACAACGCCTACAACATTGGTGGCATGCGGTAACTATGAACCCTCTACGCCTTATGAATTTATACAGTGCTCATCGATATTAGCTACGTTCATCGATATACGCAACAGACTTCTCTCCTCAACCGCTACAACGGTAAACTACAACATTTGATGTGTAGCGGTAACTACGAGCCCACTACATCACTCATTGGCAACAGCGGTAACTGCAAGCCGACTACATCACTTATACTACAGTAAAGTACGATCCAACGCCTACCATCTAACAAGTCTATGAGCCTATAAGCCTACAAATCAAGAAGTCTACGAGTTTACATTATCCAAATTGATAACGATGCAACGCTTCAATTGAAGTAACGAGTTTATACGCAAGAAAATGAAGAAACGAGATAACAAGATGACTCATAACTCATAACTATCACCGCCTCACAAGCCGACTCACAGCTCACAACCCCACCCTGAATCCCAACCCCACCCTCTGTCACAACCTTACAACTCCCACATCTCTCTCCCGCCACCTTCTCTTTCTGTCTTGCTGATGCAGAGGTGACGAGGTCGAGCCGATACAGCAATACTACCGCGCAACCCAGCCTCTCACTCAGCTGTTACTCACTTACTTCCTACACTGAATGAGGGAATAAATCAGTGTTGCTTGGTTAGGTGAAAGGCAAGAAAGGAGAGGTCGATCAGCCCTTAGAATCAACTCTGGAGATTTCCTTCAACCCTGATCAGTCATCGAGCGAGTAAACAATAAGAAGCGAGTATACGGCAAGAAAAACGAGTTACATATGAGGAAGAAACAACCAAACGAAGTAGCGAGAGAACTTACATACCACGCCTACAACTCTACAGTGAAGTTCATAAGCAAGACGATACGGTAACCAAGATCAGCTTCATTTCTACAGTTGATTCTACATTATCAAGATACAAGACAAACAATCCTCCAGTTTTTACGACGAACCAGTGAACTACGATTATCAAGACTGCAGCGCAACAAGGAAATAAACCAATTGACTCACAACCCCACAACTTACATAAACCCCACCCTCTCTCCAACCCCAACCAAACCCCCACTTAATCCCCAGCCACCCTACGTCCCCAGCCACCACACTAATGCAGAGCTGACAAGGTCAAGACAAGGCAGTGTACCAGAGCTCTCACTCACCACTCATCTTACTCATCATTACTCATCATTACTCATCGTTACTCAGTTCCCCACTATGGCTGCCAGATTGAGAAGATGCTGACCTAAGGTTTTGCTGAGACAAAATCAACGATGACACCGCGCCAGGTGACCGTGGGTGACAACACCACCTTCACCATCACTATCACCATTTCCCACCATGGTAAAAATTAGTAATTTACAAAGTTACTTCATTTCTACAATACACAGTGATAGACAAAAATCTTCTGCACAAACAAATAACACGTACTTTATAGTTACTACTTACATACGAATACCTACGTTAATTAACTACATTGAGGACGTGATGGGAAGCGTTAGGAGAAACACGTTAAGGTGGTTTGGGCATGTGGAGAGGATGGAGAGTGAGAGACTGACGAGGAGAGTGTATGTGAGTGAGATGGAGGGGGCGAGAGGAAGGGGGAGGCCGAGGATGAGATGGAGGGATGGAGTGGAGAGGTATATGAGAGAGGGGGGTGTGAGTTGGGAGCGTGGTAGTGAAATGGCAGGGGACAGAGTGACATGGAGGCGATTTGTTTGTGGCCACCCCGTTTGGGATTGAGGCGTCTGGCAATAGATAGATAGATAGATCTCAGTCACTACGTGCTTGTCCCAACAATAACAATTATTTACTGTATATATTCATTCATTTACTATACCATTAATTTACTCCCAATGAGTGCTACATTTTACATACATAAAACACGTGTTTCATTACTAAGCAACAATCAATCTTCAAGTGAAAATAAAATACACCATCACATTAACCCAGTAAACGATTAACAGAAAATTAACAAACAGTTATTAACTAAAACTATCTGTTGTGCCCAGACAAATTAAATTACAAGGAAACGAAAAGAAGCAAACAAAATGGCAATAATGAATGATGTTAGCAAGAATGGACATCATCTTTCATACAACTCTGATGATAAAGACTTTCACACAATGCTTATGCATACATTGCATACACTACCTGGCACAGATACGAAAGGAACTACAAGTGAATGTACATAGATAATCTCGTATGTAATGTAAATATTTTTATATAAAATAACAAACTAAGTGGTTATATAGTCACATAATACTTAGTGTTAAAAAAGGGTCTCAACGATTAGTCATCAATTATACAACCTCGGACACCACCGAAAAAACAAACATGAATGATGAAAATAAAATTAATGCAAAAATAAATTATGATCACCTGCCAATATAAAAGTAGGTGCAACTGTTATTATATATGTCTGTATGTTTATGTATATCTATGATCTATATATGTGAAGCAACAAACAAAGCTGTTGTCTCCGAGAGACAGTTGCAAGGTACACTATCACTATCAATGACCACAGCATGACTGCATTTGCTACGATTCTGAAACTTATTATACATGTTGTGTAATATTACTAATATAACTGATTGCTGTACCATGCTGTTAAGTTACTACTGTTGTAATTATGCATGTGCACATTTTCGATGTCATAACTTACTACGTATCATACAATGTGATTGTACAGTACTACTGCAGTTACTACAGTTCCTACAATATTATTGGAGTTACTACAATATTGCTGCAATTGCTACAATTTTAGCTACAAATGCTAACATTAATACAATTATGTACTTTACAATATTACTACAATTAAATAATACAATTATGTGATAATTACATTCATACTATGTAACTGCTGTGGCATACACCCCAGGAATGTGCTTGCTAGATTTCTTGAACGAGGTAGAGATGAATTGTAGCAAGGCAGGGGTGATTGAAGCACAGTTAGGTATGAACATAATTATATATTTCACTTACTCTTCATACAGGTTGAGTGCATCATTAGTCATGAATGTATTAAGTACATTCATACAATATAACTACAGTTTTCCTTCAATTCTGTTGTTACCAGAATTATGTATTTCCATTACTCATCATACAAATTGAGTGTACTGTTAGGCATTACTCAGCATAGCACCATATGTATTGTAATGACCTAGTAATTTTTACCATTGCAGATTTGTACTACTCTGTCACTACAATAAGTTATACGATGTTCAGTTTTATTACATAATAGCTAGTACAGTAAGACCTCACTATAACAGACTAATTGGGGCTCAGGCTAGTTCGAAATATGCGATTTTCCAATAAAAGCGACATCCGGACTTACCCCTGCTAATCCGGACTTTTTCCGATATATCAGACATTAGTCCGGATTTTTTCGGTAGTTTTCACCACCATTGCAGTATTGTACTGTGTTTTACCTTCACTACATTAATCAAATTGTATAATAATACTGTATTGTGCACTAAAAAACCATGTCTTTTACTTGTCTTATTGTGGTGAACATAGCTGAAGTTGTCAGGCAGTCCGGACTGATTCTGGCTATATCGGACTTTTTCCAATATATAGGAGTTTAGTCCGGTAGCTCCTCGAGTCCAATAAAAGCGAATTCCGGTGTACCGAAGTCCGTTATATCGAGGTTTTACTGTATCATACATATTCATACGATGTAATGACTTAGTAATATTACCATCAATCTTTCCAGTTCGCTACCTACGTTATGTCATCAGTCAAGGCATACATACACATAGTTTTGAAGCCTTATATTGCAATGCAGAAATCTTATGCTTTAAAAGTATCAGTAATTGTTCATTTGACATTCATAATAGATAATCTGTTTACTCTTACTCCCTTATGAACATTCAAGTGAGACCCACTGAGTAGAGACATATTGTACATGTGTGAATATTTCATATAGAAACTTTTATATTAAGAGGAAAAAAAAATGAATTAATGTTATTTTTATGACAATGTCACTATAATTCATAAACAGTAATCCCTCCAATATCCATTGTAATAGAGCCAAAGGCATGTCCGAATATTGGTTTTGTCCGGATATTGGTCCTGAAGCTCCAGCACTGGTTTTTCATGACCCTAACCTAACCTAACCCAAATCAGAAAACT
>JAGKTI010033229.1:0-11721 GCA_018397915.1 Birgus latro | reverse complement strand
GTGAGGTGTGGAATGTGACTATATTCTGCTGTCCAGTCTGTGAGAATGGTCACTGTAGATTTGGCTGGGGCTATTTTGAGTCTGTTTGTGGTGAACCAATCATGCAGTGTGCTGAGGTAAGGTTGGAGGATGTGCACGGCTGTTTGCATTTCAGTGTGTACATGTTAGAATATGTCATTTGCATAGGAAGCTATGCGTATTTGTAGTGTGTGGGAGTGGGTATGTCATGCATGTACAGGTTAAAGAGTGTAAGGACTAAACAGATCCTTGAGGGACTCCATTTGTGAAGTTTCTAATGTTCGATGACTGACCGGCAAATGATACATCTGCACATCTGTGGGTTGTTTGGATCTTGCTACTTGGGTGGGAAAGGAGGTCTGGATGATGATGATGATGATATATCATTTTGTTTAGTTTTTGAAGGCTCCAACATGCTTCCATGCGTCGGCCTTGGTCACCTAATGGCGGTTCTCCATGCTGCTCAATCTTTGGCAGCCTCCCTGTTCAATCCCTTAACCCTGAGGTCACAATTAATGACCTCGTCCCATGTCTTTCTCGGTCTACCCCTCCCAACCCCTCCCCCAGTATTAACACTTCTCACCCTCTGCACCCAATTATCATCCCCCATCCTCTCCACATGTCCAAACCACCTCAGCCTTCCTCTCCTCATCACAACACCAATACACTCCAGTCCCATCCTACCTCTCAACTCTTCCATTGTAAACCCAGCCCCCCCAGGCCTTGCATGCAGGGACACACTGCACATCCACCTAATCATTGTCATTTCTGTACGTTTAAGCCTGCGAATATCCTCTTCCTTTACTGCCCAGGTCTCACTACCATACAGCATCACACTCCTAACATATGCTGCATACAAAGACCCCTTAGCATGTAAGGAGAGTCCTCTCAATGTCAGGAGAGGCAACAGTTCCCTGAACTTCTTCCAACCACTTCTCACCCTAGCAACCGAGCTAGCTCCAGCTCCACCTCCGGCACATAACAACTGAAAGGAGTGAGAATGGTCTTGACTGGAGATATGAATGGAAATGTAGGGAATGTGAAGGTGGATGGAGTAACTGGTGAGTGGGGCATGCCTGCAGATGTGGATGAGAATGAGTGCTCCAGTGGACATTTGTGTGGGGAGGGGGCTGGTAATGGCCAACATCCTCTTTTGACATAAAATGAACCACGGGCAGACGTGGCGAGTGGTAAGAAGTGTGGGTGGTGAACTGAAAGAACGGAAGGCAATAACTGATTATGTGTATGTGGATGACAGAATGAGAAGGTATGTAATGGATGTAAGAGCATACAGAGAGTGGAAGAATGGACTTTCTGACCATCACATGGTGGTGGTGAAAGTCAAAATCCAAGTGCAATGGAGGAAAAGTAGGAGAGAAGGAGAGGAGGAAGTAGTCCATACAAGGAGGGTAGAATGGTTGCAGGAGGATGGAGAAAAGGAAGAATATAAGAGAGAAGTGGAGGAGTGACTTGGTAAATATGATTTGGAGCAGATGGCGGAGGTGGACAGTGTCTGCAAGATATTCGCAGAAGAAATCTGTGCAGCATGTGAGATGGTATGTGGGATGAACGGAAGACATGAGGGGGTGAAAGGAACAGCATGGAGGAATGAAGAGGTGAGACAAGCTGTGGCACAAAAGAAGAAAGCATATAGTGAGAGAATGGAAAGCACAGGCATGGAGGAAGGTGAGAGACTGAAAAGAGAGTTATATGTACAGTGGAAGAGAGAGGTGAAATGATTAGTATGAGAGAGTAAGAAGAGAATGGATGAGGAATTTGGAAGGAGTTTGAGTGTAAACTGGGGGGAATGTAAGAAAATGTTCTGGCAGGAAGTAAAGAGAGTTAGATACGATGATAAAGAAGTTAGTAGGAGAGTGAAAGATGAAAATGGTAGATTGATAGTGGAGAACAGAGACAAGGTGAACAGATGGAGAGAACACTTTAAAGAACTGTTAAACATAGACAATGAAAATAATGCGAGTATAAGTGGCTGGGGAATGGCTGGGAGAAGGAGGGAGGTGAAAAGGGAGGAAGAGATCAGAAGGATGGAAGTGGTGGAAGCAATGAAGAAAATCAAAATGGTGAAAGCCTTAGAAATTGATGGAGTGTGTGTGGTGAAATGATGAAGCATGGGGAAGAGATAGTAGCAGAATGGATGCGGAAGATGTGCAGATTGGCCTGGGAGGAAGGCAGAGTCCCAAAGGAGTGGACGTCAGGTATAATTATTCTCCAGTACAAAGGAAAAGGGGAAAACGAAGTGTGTCGAAATCATAGGGGCATTTGTTTTCTTAGTGCAATAGGAAAAGTATTTAGCAGGATACTTATTGACAGAGTTAGGGAAATAATAGAGGAATCACTGTAGTTGGAGACGAACAGGGAGGTTTAGGAAGAGGTTATGTACGGTAGATCAGATATTCATTCTTAGGTCTTTAGTGGAAAAGTTTTTAGAGAAGGAAAAGAAGTTGTATGTGGCCTTCATGGATTTGGAGAAAGAATATGACAGAGTGGATAGAAAAGAAATGTGGAAAATATTACAAATATATGGGTAAACAGGAAGTTGTTGAGTGCCATGCAGAGAATGTATGAGGGTAATAAGACTGCAGTGAGTGTGGATAGTCAACTGCGTGAATTTTTCTATCTGAATGTTGGACTGAAACAGGGATGTGTCATGCCTCCATGGATGTTCAATCTGTGCATGGATGGGGTTATAAAATAGGTACGAGGTAGGGCAGTGGGTGTCGGAGCGACCCTAATGAGAGAGGGTAGGGTTTGGAAACTTCCTGTACTGTTGTTTGCAGATAATACTGTACTGTTAAGGGAAGACAAAGGGTAACTGCAAAGCTTGGTGAATTTGTTTGGGGAAGTGTGTAAAATACGGAATCTAAATGTGAATGTAGGGACGCGTAAAATTATGGTATTTGAGAGAAATGAAGTCACTGAATGTAAGGTGAGGCTGGATGAGGAGGAAATGGAAAATATATGAGTGCATTAACCACTTAACGGCGGGCGGTCACTTTCATCACGTTCGGTGGTGATGGCTCAAGCCGTGGGCCGTCAGTTGGGTGCCTCTGTTTTCTTTTTAAGTAGCCAGGGCTTTCAAGATATAAATATATATGAAAAATTTTAGGAGAACCCTGAGTGCTATTTATATCACTCAGGCTAGTCTTGGCCAATATTTTTAAAAAATAAGCCAGAGCGCGAATTACCACCGACTGGAAGTGCCAGGGCCGCCTCCCATAACCCGGCAGTTTAGGGGTTAAGTACTTGGGTGGTGTCATAAGTAAGGATGGAAGTTTAGAGGGTGAAGTGCTTGAATGGGTACAGCAGGGAAGAAAGGTTGCTGGTTCTTTGAAAGCAGTGATAAGGAACAGGGAGGTGGGCATGGATGTAAAAAAGTCGCTATATGATAGTAATCCCTCCATTATCCGACATAATAGAGCCAAAGGCATGTCCGGATATTGGTCTTGTCCGGATATTGGCCCTGAAACTCCAGCACTGGTCATTCATGACCCTAACCTAACGTAACCTAAATCAGAAAACCACCTACCGGACATGCATAGCACTTATTTAAGTCCCCTTTCACATAAATAATGCACACAAAGCATGAATTAACTGAATTTTAACCAAAAAATGATGATTTAGAGGTGAGTAAGGCATAGGTGCTCACAACTTGCCACATGGAAATCACTATGAAAATCACCCTTTCTCACACCATATGCATTAAATAATGGACACAAAGCATGAATTCATTGAATTTTAACCCAAAAATGATGATTTTGAGGTAAGTAAGGCATAGATGTTCATGAGTTGGCAGCTTAGTGTAAATAAGTATCGGACGTGGCAATCACTATGAAAATCATCATTTCTCACATCTTATGCACTAAAATATGGGATACAAAGCATCAAATAAATAAACTGTTACCAGAAAAAGAGTTAGGTATGGCAAAGGTGTTCACTGTTCACTAACAGCACCAATCATTCTTGACCCTAACCTAAGCTAACCTAAATCAGAAAACCACCTACCTACCTCCCTCCCGGACATGCATAGCACTTAATTAAGACCCCATTCACATAAATAATTGGCACAAAGCATGAATTAATCGAATTTTAACCCAAAAATGATGAATTTGAGGTGAGTAAGGCAGGGGTGTTCACGAGTTGGCAGGTTAGTGTAAGTAAGTATCGGACGTGGCTATCACTATGAAAATCATCATTTCTCATATCTTATGCACTAGAATATGGGATACAAAGCATCAAATAAATAAATTGTTACCAGAAAAAGAGTTAGGTATGGCAAAGGTGTTCACTGTTCACCAACAGCACCGGTCATTCTTGACCCTAACCTAACCTAACCTAAATCAGAAAACCCCTCCTGGACATGCATAGCACTTAATTAAGACCCCATTCACATAAATAATTGGCACAAAGCATGAATTAATCGAATTTTAACCCAAAAATGATGATTTTGAGGTGAGTAAGGCAGACATGATTATTACTGAGAAAATCACCTTTTCACAGCCTATGCACTCAAATATGGGACACAAAGCATGAAGTAAATAAAATGTAACCAGAAAAATTATGATTTAGAGGTGTGTGGGGCAAAAATGTTCACCAGTTGACTAGATAGTGAACGTATGTAAGAGACATGGTAATCACTAAGAAAATCACCTCTTTCACAGCCTGTGCACTCAAATATGGAACACAAAGCATGAAGTAAATAAAATGTAACCAGAGAATGAGGATTTAGAAATGATTATGGAAAATATTTAGCAGTTGACAATGTTTACTTACAGTCCATGATTGTTGTTTACCCTCATCTCTAAGGTTTTTACAGTGGTCATAATTGCTCTTGAAGCATGTCCAGTAATCCAGTGTTTAACTACACTTAATCCTTAGCACTGTGACTTTTGATTATTTAAACAAGAACGAAAATACCACAAACGAGCGGACAGCCATCCACTGTTCACGGGAGTTGAGACAGAACTAGTAGGAGGGAGACTAAGCGGGAAGGGAGCTAGTCGGCGCGGGCAGGAAATTCACAACCGTATTCATAAACATTTCCTTCCCTTGTAGAGGCATGGGAAGGAAATCTTTAGCAGAATTGGTATTCTTAAAAAATTCCTTCCCTTCCTGAGCCGCTCGAAGAGAAAGATTTTTCCTCTGGGCAGCAGAAATTATTGGAACTTGAAGAACTTACTTGACCCGTCTCTTCAAAAATTCCTTGATAAGTTTTATTCGTTCTCTTGTGGACTGTTGTCTTGTATATATTTAAAATGTTGACGGAAGTTACTGTAGGGCTTTATTGATGCAGTTTACAACACTATACTAATGTTTAAGCTCTATTTGTATCTCTTTAAAAGCGTTACCCATGTCGGCTGAGATAATTAGCCAGACATAAACAAAGCAGATGACGTCCTACCTCCGATATTCATTCAGTCTTATATGATCTCACACTAACAAATCTTATACATTATGGCCAGGGTCATACGAGGATTCTTTTCAAGAAATATTTTGCTTGTTAATGTGACCAAGAAAGAAAACTCTGCCATCAAAGCCACATGAGTGGTTCGGCTCATGTCTTCCAGCTGGAAAAAAACAAGTGAGCACCGCCATGCGAGTACATGAGACGGACGTTAACAAGTAATTCTTACATTTAAGAATAACAACATTAAAGTTAATAATATTCCTTGAATATAATGTACTATTACATTTACGAGTAACAACATTAAAGTTAATAATATTCCTTGAATATAATGTACTATTAAAATATTGTCTTGAGGAGTGAACACCACTGCAGTGTTGGCCAGAATGGCATTTATGGCTGAATACAATCCAACAGTATGGATGTATGGATATGGTGGTGACCTCCCACATCTCAAATGTGTTGTGCTTTTATTATCCAGCACGAGATATGCGTGTTTTGATGTATTGGTTTATAAATCTAACGCTCCACCATAACAAATATCTGCAAGATGGGTCGTTTTAGCTTAACAGGGCTACCAACCTGAACATTTTCCCTTCCCTTCCAAGGAAATCTTTAAGCATACCAATGGGAAGGAAAAATCCTTCAAAGGGACTGAAAAGTTTAGGGAAGGAATTATTTTCAAGAATACGGCTGTCAAACTGACGCGGTAGGAAAAAATCGGATTTTTTTTTTTTTTTTCAATTTGGGGGTTTCAGCCATCAGCCCACGATGTCCGAATAGTGAGGTGTCCGGATAGTGGACGTCCAGATGGTAGAGGGATTACTTATTATGATACCAACTCTAACGTGTGGAAGGGAAGCTTGGACCTTGCTGGAAGGACACAAGTCAAGAGTGAGAGCAGCAGAAATTAGTTATTTGAGTGGAGTATGTGGAGTAACGTGGAGAGACAGATTTACAAATGAGGAAGTGATGGAGCACTGTGGTGTGAATATGGGTGTGACAGAAAGCAATAGGAGAAAAACATTAAGGTGGTTTGGCCACGTAGAGAGGATGGAGAGTGAGAGATTAATGGGGAGAGTGTACATGAGTGAGGTGGAGGGGGGGAAAGGGAAGGGGATGCCAAGGATGAAATGGAGCGATTGAGTGGAGAGGTATATGAGGTGGAGATGTGTGAACTGGAGGCAGTGAAATGGCAGGGGACAGGATGATGCGGAGGTGATTTGTTTATGCCCATCCCTTATGGGATTGTAGCATCTGGCAACAGATATATAGACAGATAGACAACTGAGGCTGTTATTGTTGTGAACCCAAGATCATCTGAACATGCTCACCAGCATATAATATATGCTTGTTAAATTAACAGTGCTTGAAGATTAATCTACACAATAAAAAGGAGAAAATGAACGTACAAAAATACAGCAGACCCTACTTTTACAATATACCATTATGCAATTACTTGCTTAAACGACAACTGTATGAAACTTCACTTGCAGATGTATGACTGCTGTTTTTGCTTGTAGGTTTGCTGTCACAAAAGTTTACAGTCATTTGATTGTTCCATGTTGGCCTTCGAACTTGGTCACTGTCGATTATGTTAAAGCCTGTGAAAGTACGACAGTGTGGTGCAGATGTCCAAGAAACAAGTGAAATGCAGTGAAAAAAAATGGAGGCCCTTCATATTGCATGTATTAGAGACATAGAAATACTGTACCATGCAAATACAGGTACAGTACACCAATATTTTTCCAGCATTGTATGGTCTGCCACCTCTTAAAATTTAATCCAGACAAAAGTACAAGACGGAATTTGAAATTCCTGTGCCCGTCAGACTAGTTTACCAGGCAGCCACCGATTGGGTTGAACATAGCAAGTGCACACCTGGATTGCTCATGCTGCATGTCTTGGAGATGACTCCTGTTTTCTGTCTGATTCTTAGCTTATTTTACTTACATTTAACCTTATTATGGCTTCTACTAAAGATGCACATGTCAGTGGTGGTGTTAAACATACATACCAGTCTATTTCAATAGTCAAACCTCCTTGATCATGGTTAACCCAAACTACCACAACGATGAACCATTTCGATAACCAAATAAAGCAATAAATAGGAATAAATGTTAAGTGGTTCAGGGCCTGCAAGTTTACACTAGCCTTTTGCCTAATATCCAAAAAATAACCCCTAAAAAGACTGGAAGGACTGGATCAGATGTTTACATCGATTTTGCTTGTCTCAACTGTGAACCAGATGACCTTTTTCTCACATATTTCTCCTAATAAACTTTGTAAGGCACCATTGTTATTGATTCATCTTGTCTGTGAACACAATTAACCATTTGTAACTATCAATTTCTGTTCTTGTGAATACGACACTTCTCATAAGATTTCTTGTTCTTTTAGTTAAGCTTACTTTCAAAGTCTGTATCATCATTCATTTTATTCTTGTTGACTACCACAGTCAAATCGAAAGCTTATTTCCATCAGTGGTATCTACTCATACACTTTAAAAGAGAGTGTGGATCATTACAATTTGGTGTTGTTTGCCTGTGTAAGCCAGTTGCCACAAGGCACACTCTTACCACAGTCACCAATACGTAGCTATCCAGTGACCTACCGCACTGGCTGCCTGTAATTTCACATATATTTTCACTCACTCATTTGTTGGTCAGAATAATGTAGTAGCAACAGTTTGGGGGGATTAATGCAGTAAGATATTTTTATTATGTTAAAAACAAACACAATCAAGCAGGATAAGGTAGGACTCTCGAAACAACTGTAACATGGAGTCCCATGTGGAAGTTGCATGATACATATGGTACTGGTTCATGAACTGTTTATAAAATAAGGGAGCAAAGGGAAAAATTTTGAAATTCTATGCAGCCAGTGATTCAAAAAAGCAAATGAACATTAGAAAAACTATGGAAGAGGGTACGAGTATGAAGCATGATAAAGAGATGGAATGGTTTCAATAGCATTGGAGTGATGAAGTGGACCTGTTGGGTTGCATGTTAATAAACCAGAATTAATTGTTCCATAAAGAACTTAAACTTGAACATGAGTGTGATTACACTGAAGGATTGTGAGTCAGAGGTGTACTGTTGAATTATACAAGAACTCCATTGGTTCCAGCTGAATCACTCAGCAGTATGTGACAAGTAACCCTCATTAATCCAGCAAAACTGTTTATCTGGCACAGCTGTGGAACCAAAGGCACTGGAAAACTTGTGGTGTACCTGTATAAAGGCATCATATAGTTCTTTACACTGTCTTTAAATTGGGAAAAAATGGAAATGTGACAAGTCTCAATAAATAAATTAATTAATTAACACAAAATATATTACAATGCTTTATATAGTGGCCCTTCAGTAAAGCACTCCAGTGTCCTGCACCTATGAGGTGCCTGTTCAAACAAATCTGTATATGAAAGGAGCCGGTCTGTCTCTTTTCATTTACATAAGTTGCTATTCACTTGCTGTCGGCTTCACTCGTTTCCATCTACACATCCCATTGTCACTTTTAACAAGTAACAAACAATCCAGATGCTGCAAGGTTAAAAAGGGGTGCCAAAATCCCTGATCATGCACTTCTTCTCACAACATTCATCCAGCCAGCTCGATCTATTGTCAGTTCCCTAGCCTCACCGACTTCCAAACCTTTCTTCCTCACACACCCATCCACCATAACTCTCCACCTTCTCCTTGGCCTACCTCGTCTCCTCCCTCCTTCAAATTCAATCAGATATACCTTTTTCACCACTCTACTGTTATCAATTCTCTCCACATGACCATACCATCGCAGTACTCTTCGATTCTGGTGTCCACCGACTTCCTCACTCCAAATCTTTCACGAATCACATTATTTCATATCCTATCCACCCTCTTTACTCCACATACATTTCTCAGCAGTCCCATCTCCACTGCTCTTACCCTTAACTTTTCATTTTCATGCCACACCATAGTCTCACATCCATATGTTAAAGTTGGCACTAACACTCCTTCATGGAAGCCTCATGCAGCTGCAACACTCAAGCCTCTGTTTCTTATCAAGGCCTTCATTGCACCAGCTACTTTTCTTCCTTGTGTCACTCTACTTTCAATTTCTTTTGCACATTTTCCTCTCTTTTCTATCACTGTACCCAGGTATTTGAACTCTCTCACCAATTCCAGTCTCTCTCCATTCACTGTGACATCTCACTGGGAGTCACCTTCTCTCTCAATAACCATCACTTTACTCTTTCTACATTTACTCTCAGGACACGATGCTCACAGACATCAGCAAAACTCTCCACTAGTCTACCAAGTTCTTGTCCGGTATTTGCAAGTAGTACTGCATCATCAGCATACAACAGATCTGAGATATTCCACCCATCACCATTCATTACCATCGCTATCCCCCTCTCCATTACTCGTGTTTTTACTTCTCTCATCACCCCATCCATATATATATTGAACAAGCATGGGGACATCACATAACCTTGCTGCACGTCCACACCGAACTTGAACTGTTCACTTAGATGCCATTAACCCTTACACATGCTTCACTACCATCATAAAAACTCTTGACAGCACCTAGCAGCTTGCCATCTACACCGTACATGCGCAAAACTTTCCACAGTCTTTCTCTGTCTACTCTGTCATATGCTTTTTCCAGATCCATGAATGCCATAAACACTCAATATGCAATAAATCATTGTGTGATAGATTTTTTTTCAAACATATCTTCACTGTAAATTGAGGGTGTGCTGTATCACTCTGAATATGGAACCCTGTGAAGGGACAACTTATGTTCAGAAGTGATCCTTGGAATGTAGGCAGGCTTCTAATGGGTTAAATCATTGTAAATATGTGTAAGACCCAACCTGAGCAGTCCCTGAAGATAATCATGCAGATGACCACTCTACACTCACTGAACTCAAGGACATATTTTTCATACTGTTCTTGCTTCTCCTGACAATTTTATTGTGCTTACGATAATGTCTTTGATCCAGAGGGGTAATTTAGCATTAATAAATCCCTATATAAAAGACAATATTTAGCTGAACAAACTCATCTGGTAGCAGAACGATCAAAACTAAAATGACTACTTACATTCAAGAGGAATGTGGAAGTGTTAGATAGCCAGGCAGGCTACCACACTGTCTGGGCATAAAAACAGCACAAACACGGCCCAAAGCACAACATAAATGAGGACAGCATTGACAGGGTGGAGAATTAGTGGTGAAGTAAGTCGATACTGACCCATACCATACCTTCCATCACATTCTTAGGGACAATCTTTCCAGTTCCATACTTAAACTTGTATTGAGACAAGAGGAACAGCCAAAATATATGAGCATTATTGTGACCATCTGCAGTGTTACAGCCAGCGTATCTATGCTGCCAGCCATAAGGATAATTCCCATAGCTCTCCAGTGTTTTTAGTTTATATAATCTATGTCTATAGGACCCATTCTTTTTCTGGTGCCAGCATGGTCTTAAAAGTGAAAAATACTTCAGATTGTGTTATACAGTACACTTTCATTACATTTTCAAAGTAACTGCTATTCTTGATGCAAGTCTCATACCTTCTACATATAATTTTGCTGTAAACATGGAACTTAAAATAATAACAATACTATTACTACTAAGGACATTAATTACTTCTGGGAGATTTACTTAATGCAACTTTATAACTATACAGTATTTATACTCTGTGGATGCTGAGATAACATCAAACTGAACTCTCAAACTTCAGTTCTGAATTTTGCTAACTAGAGGAAAGCATACCAATGAATATGGATGGGCTTCACTCCTGGACAACACAAAGACACAACATATAAAGTTCATGATTCTTCTCTTTGCTCAACCCATTCGACAGCACAGAAATGCTTATTAAGCCTGTCATTCAATATTTGTACTATCAGATTAGAAAAGTAAAGTTCCTTCATATTTCTTATCTCTAGTTTGCAAAACTAATTTGAAAATCTATCCTCAGGTTCAGCCTTTGTTACCATCTATCCAAACTGCCTTAAGAAACTTTTCCATTTTTTTATTTAGCAGTTATAACGTACTCAGATTTACATTGTTAAATCTAAGCCTGATGAGTAATCCATAAACAAGATTTAATTTAGACACAGTACAATAACTGCTCCATTTGCATGGGTAATGTATCACTGAATTTAACTGTGCATATCAAATCACACATATGGTACTATTGAACCCATGTTGTATGGCTAACTGGTATGGTGCAATCAAAAATTTTTCTCAAAAATCCCTTTTGCCCTCTTCAAAATTTTTAACCCC
>JAGKTI010033228.1:0-11722 GCA_018397915.1 Birgus latro | reverse complement strand
ATAGATATAAAAATATACTGACTGACTGATTGCCAGACAGACAGACAGAGATTCATGTTCAGTGAACTTTAAGTATGTCATGAGATAATTTTCTAGTCAGTATGCTTAAACACTGTTTCAAAGCTTATATTCATATGAGCAGGGTATGACTAAAACCAATAAAGAGTTTGACTAGAGATTAGTATGTTATTTGCCTCTTTTCTGACATGCAACCACATGTTAAGATATGACAGGAAAAAAAAAAGAAATTTTACTGTATAACAATGTTAGGTATGAGCTGGGATGTGGGAGACGAGAGAGGAGAGCGTGACGTCATCACAAAGGAGCTGGAACGTTTTCTTTCGCTCCCGGGCGGCTCGTGAATAGACATTGTATTCTATGGATATTGTGAAAGAAGACCTCTCATACTGAAGAGGTTCGTGTCACCCCTTCAGCATGACAAGTCTCCACTAAGCTAAATAAAATCATCTGGAGATAGCAAGAAAAACTAAAAGATGTCATTGTAGTGAAGGGGTTAAGTGTTCACAGAAGCTGCAGTGACCAACACCAAAATAACAGCATTTCACAAGCTGTCTCATCATGATTAACCTCTTCAATATGGTGACATGTTTTGATTCTTGCCAACACCACTTATTTTATTCAGTAATGACAAGCCTTTAACTCCTGCAGGTTAAAGACTAATTGACTGAATAAAATATTATGTCAGCAAGAAAAAATAAAATGTCATAAGACTGATGGTGTTAGAATGTAACCATGAGGGGGAAGGCAAGCTCTTGTTACATTTACGATTATTTCTGAAGAACATCATGAAAATCTCTGTTACTAATATATTAATTTCTGAAGCACAATGTACCAATAAATATATGTTAGCTTCTCAAAAACGTACTCTCTACTGCTGATGCTAATATACTACACCGAAGTAGTTAAAGAAAATCACTAGTGCTGTTCAATATACGTGTGCTGTTAAATGTACAATAATAATTCCTGGTGCTGTTGTACGTTAACTTCTGACAAACGTAATGAAAATCGCTGGTCCTCTTCAATATACGTTAACTAATCAAGCACATAATGAAAATCTTACATTAATTTCTGAAGTATGTAGAATAATGAAAATCTCTACTTTGTAATTAAAAAGACTGTACTGTACTGAACCTCTATCACTGCAAAACAATGTGTAATGTAGGATGCAGGCTGATACTATATGACTGCCACAGCCATCCCATAACTGTCCATTTACAGAGCTTGCCTTCCCCCTTTCTGATTACATTTTAACTCCATCAATCCAATGACATTTTATATATTATTCTTGCCACTTCCAGACTTTTAATATATTTTTTGGGAGAAATTAATATGTTTATGGAGCCTTCAAAGCTCCACCACTACAAAATTTAAAGCTCCATCACTAATAACTGTATCACCAAAGTTAATAAAATAGTCTGGAGGCAGCAAGAATGAAATACAGTTGCTTCCCGACTTACCAAGTTGAAATAAGCTTGACTAGGATCAAGCTTTGGTCTATTATGCAAAGTCAAAGTTGATATGAGCTTAACTGCTACTTGTCAAGGCAGAAATGAGCTTAACTGGCCTCATGAATTGGTCTGTTACAGCAGAAATGAACTGAACTCAAATCAAGAACTGGTCTGTTAAGTCAAAGATGATACAAACTTAACTGAGATCAAGAATTGGTCTGTTACTCTCAAAGTTGAAATGCACTGAACTGGCATCAAGAATTGGTTTGTTGCTCAAAGTTTTCTGTCTTTAGTCTTGCTTAAAATCAAAGTCAAAATGAGCTAAACAGGAATCATGAATTAGTGTATTATGCAAAGTCAAAACGAGCTGACATGAACTTAACTGAGATGAGCTAAATTGGTTTCATCAATCAGTCTATTATGCAAAATTGGTCAAAATGAGCTTAACTGGGATCGCAAATTGGTCTATTACTCAAAATATCAAAGTTGAAATTCACTAATACTACAGGTGAAGCCAAAGATAAGTTTACTTATACTGTATGTGATGCCAGATATTTGAAATCATTACTAAAAACCAGGAATATAAGTGTAGAAATGAATACTACAGTTGTGTTTACTTCAAATAACTTTAACCATTAGCATCACTAACACATGACTCTGTAAGTACTCTACGCAGTTTACAGTAGTACTGTAATGTATTACTGATATTACAACTCTATAGTGTACTGAGTATCCACCGCAAAAATATCAATAAATGCTTCTCAAAATATGTTTGTAAGCACGGGCCACAACAGTATCAAGTCATCCAAAAATTTTCATATCTGTAAAGTTTGTAAGCACAGACCACAAAAATATCAATAACTGCTTCTCCAGAAAGGGTTCGTATCTTAAGTTCGTAGCACAGACCACAAAATATAAATCTCAAGAAAGGGTTCATATCTATTAATGCTACTCAAAGAAGATTTGTATATTAACAGACCATAAAAATATTACTAATGATACAAAGTGTTGGTAATGAAGTTGGTTAGGCGAGCAGCAACTGTACATGTCACCATAACATAAAGAGGTTAATAAGAATATAGCCCTATGTCTCCCCAGTGTGACTCCCAATCAGTTATGCTATACAGGACTTCAAGAATAATTACCCATAAATTACTTCTATTGATATGGAGGGTTACTGATTATTCCTCCTAATATTCACTGTTTTAAATGATAATATTCTGATGCAAATTTATACAGAGCAATTCCTTGTCATAATTCTCATCTATGTTGCACAATATCTCAACTTTTGACTATATTTGTGGGAAACTGGCAATTTAGTTTTCTATATGCACTTGTGGAATTTTAACAAGCTTGTATTTAATTAGACAAATGAATAAAGAAGAAAATGTCTAGAGTATATGGCAATTTAGCTTTCTACAGATACACAGGGAATCTTAGCTGTCAATTCTTCCTTATGCAATTGTCACAGCCTTATACATCTCAAATTTACTGAGGATCTGATTATGATTTAATTACCGAAAAGCACTAAGAAGGCTACTTGTGATTTAACATTAATACAAATGAGTCAATTACAAGAAACTCTAATGTTACTTTATCACAGTATTAGTTGCCTTTATTCACTGTAGACTTTAGATACAAATCAGACCTATTAAAGGACAGATGAGATTAAAGGAACTCTGGTGTTACTTATTAAGAACTTTATATAGTAAGAAATGAGACTTATGACAAGCAAGTTCTGTGAGCTGTACTGCATTAATTACTGATATGTATTAACCAAGTAATTCTGAAGTTACTATTCCTCTATTAACTTATTTACTGTTATTTCATTTACTTCCTGGTATTATCATTTATTACCATTACTCATTTCTTTATATAGTAACCAAGGACACTCATCACAAGGAATTTCCATCTCTTATCCTTCCATCAATTATTTTTTCTTAATTATTTACAAGACTCATCACAAGGAATTTCCATCACTTATCCTTCCTCCATTTATTCCTATTTTATTTTGTTACTATGGAGTTTATATAGTAACCAAGGAGACTCATCACAAGTAATTTCCATCTGTTATCCTTGTTGCATAACTGATTGGTAGTCTGGGGTCAGGCTGTCCCTAACATTAAGCACAGCAGTGATTTTATATGTACTCTTGCTGCCTCACACAAATTTACTCACATCAAAGGCTTAATCAGACTAGATGAGTTAGTTTTGTTAAAGATATACTGAAAAACTGAGTCAAAATCTGTTTCTGCCTTTTGAACTGAAACTCTAGAGTGATTTAAGTAACAGTGAAGGTTTAAGTCATCAAAAACTGTGACTGAGCCAAGAGACTACATGCCATATTGGACAATTTAGGGCCATACATGATATACTGAAAAATTACGTTAAAATCTGTACAGGTTATGCACATAGAAGCTACTGCGAAAAATTATGTTAAAATCTGTTGGAGCTTTTCAAACTGAGACTTTCAGTTCAAACTAAACACTTATAACAGCTTCATATCATCATCATGCCTGCACACACTGGCCCTGGTTACATAATGGCAGCTCTCCACACTGCTCAGTTTCTAGCAGCCTGATTTACAACGCTGGGTGGTAACCATATAACCAACCCATGTGGGTTTCCTATGTGTCAGCAAGTGGGTTGGTGGAGGGTTAGTGCCCCTCCCTGTAAAACAACTAACTCAAAAACAAACAGCCAACCCTTATGGGGCATCTGGCTATAGATAGATAATTCCTCTAACCAATTTCATCCTGCTGCTCAGTCTCTAGCAGCCTCTCTAATCAGTCCCTTATCCCTGAGGTCACATCTTTTTCAGTCTGCCTCTCACAATCCTACCCTTTATACTACCACCCTGATGAGTTAATTTATTGGAAGGCAGCAAGAGTAATAAAATAAAATATCACTGGAATAAAGTGGTTAATACAGTGGCACAAGAGTCACTTTACACTGAATACTCTACCAACTCTTACTAGTAAAGCAGCAGTACATATAACACTGAATAAGCACATACAATAAATACAGTGAAGGGCTAGTATTTAGTAAGCCTGTAACCATATAAGCATCACACACTTTTTATTACTTTTATTTTTACTATGGACGTGTAATCATATCATATTAAACTGAAGGTCTTTTAGAATTTTTTTTTTTTAATCACAATGCAGCTTCCCTTGTAAAAAAATAAAAAAAAGGAAAATCTTTTAAAGGGAGGGGGTAAAGGTGGACAAAGCTCATAATCATACTTCATATATTTATGTCCTCTTAATAAATTACAATAATAATAATGTAACGATGTCATAAGCAAAGGGAGATACACACCGAGGAGGACAGTATCAGAGTTAACTATTTAAAATATTCTGAGGGAGTGAGAGTATCAGTTGAATATTTCAGTCAAGAGTCGGTGGAAAAGATCAGGAGGCAAAGGGAAAAAACAGGGAGCAGACTGAAAAGATTGAGAGTTGCTTGCAAAAATAGGGAGGCAACTGAAAAGATAGGGAGCTGATTGCAAAGATATGGGAGTGTGATGGGAGGTGGGTGCGTATATTTTGGGTATGGTACAAGGTGGGGGTGTACACCTTAGCTACTTCACTGTTTATTGCATGTGTTAGTAAGTGCTAAATGTTCCACTACATCAATTATTACATCCACATACAGTACACCAACTGTGTTTATCAGCACCAGTGTCAGCAGCACTGCTTCATGTATAAACTATCCATGTGTAACTCTATTAATGTAAGTGTTTGTATCCTGTTTATAAAGGCTCCAGCAGTCTTGTATGTGTCAGCCTTGGTCACCTAATGGCAGCTCTCCATGCTGCTTGATCTCTGACAGCCTCCCTATATGAGAACTATTCTGTGCACAGCATGACCCTGCAAGGGCAGTAGCTTGTCTGTGGCTGATGGGTCTGATCAATCAAACAGACTAGGGTAGTATAACAAAATACTAATCTGATATAATTCCTGTCAACCACTTCCTTCCCCCTTCTCATTCTGTGCCTATCCTCCTCCCTTCTTATTGCTCTCTTATCTTCCTGTCACTTTTCACTCTTCTTTCCACTTTAGGTGGCTCTACACTGAGTGGCAAGCCAATGGTTTCCTATAACTCAGGAAATTATTTACAATGCTCAATGGTAACCATATAACCAAATATTGGGGTGACGTGAAGTCTGCTATGGTGTCCTTGTTAAATGAGGAGATGCAATGTGGCTGCCATCTAGGAACCAGATCTCTACACTATTCTGCCTCACTGTGGTACAGTGCTGTCAGTTGCAATGGAATACTGATGCAATGAACTGGACTGCTTGCCTGTGGTTGATCAGTTACAAAGACAACAGCAGTAACACCTAAAAAAGGGTTCTAGTACAGTCAAAATTTAGGGTTGTACTAATGTCAAAACTATCCTGGTGTTATAATAAACACAGGTACTGTAGTGTAGGTTTGTATAACTCACTCACTATCACTGCTGTGTGTAAAGTGACTCATGCCCACACTGTTTTGGCATAATACCAGGGCTGGCCTATCAAATTACACAGTTTAACTGGGTGGAAAATGGCCGTGCCCCTCACTAGCTTTGAAAACATACCTAAAGAAATGTGTGTGAAATAAGCTTACTAAGAGGTCTGAAGGAAGGAGGTGGAGTGTTTTGGAGAAGGTGGAGAGTCTTGAAGGTATAATAGAGGAGTCTTGAAGGAGGCAGAGGAGCTTGAAGGAGCTTTGGAGAAATCTAGAGCATCCCGGAGGCAAGTCTGGAGGGAACTTGAATCCTGCAGGAGTCTGCAGAGTCTAAAAGTGGTCCTGGCAGTTTCTGTGGCAGGACATAACACAATCTGTAAATATCACGACTGTGGGCATGAAATAAAGAAAAAATAAATAAACTCTATCAATCATTATCCACTCACTTCATGTAGTTATGCCTACTTCTTCCTTCACCTATTTTTGTCTGCCTGTCCTTCTCTCTTCCTATTTCTCCCATCTTTCCTGTCACTTTTTAATACTCTTCTTTCCTTTTCAGGTGGCTTTACATTGAGTGACAAGCCTAATGGTTTCCTGTAAGCCAGGAAAGCATTTACAACACTGGGTGGTAACCAACTAACCAAATAACAGGGTGATGTGGAGTCTACTATGATGCCCCAGTTAACTGGATGGGGAATGCAAATGTAGCATCCACCCAAGAACCAAACCTCCACACTTTTCCCCACACCCATCCCAAAATCCATATCTATCACCCAACCTTTTCTGCCAACTGACTTATAAATACATAAATATCAAATATAAAATTCATCCTCTTTTTTCTTATCTATTGCCAGACACCTTAATCCCACAAGGGGTGGCCACCAACAAATCGCCTCCATGTCACCCTGTCCCCCAGCTCACATCCCCCTTCTTTCACTTTCTTTCCTATCTATAAATTTATGTGGGTGGTGGAGGAGATGCCTTCATGTGGTGGCACTGGTATGACTAGGGGGTGGAGCTGCCTGGTTATACAATGTCCCTCACTGCCCCCCCCTATCCCCCATACGAAGGATAGTGGACTATGGAAGCTTCGGCCTGCAGTTCAGAGTTTAAATTTCAAAGGAGCCTGGGCCTACTACTATCCACCCATCTATTATATTCTATATCTATCCATCTATCTATTAAAAAGGCATGGGGTGGCAACTATCTCATCTACTAATATATATCTCTCAAGCAACTGAAAAATCACTAAACAGCCTAAAACAAAATGTGAAAAATGACTTCTTACCTTTGAGGAAGAGAAATGAGGAGGGGAAGGGGAAAAGGGAGGAGGAAGCGTAAGGACAGAAGGAGTCTTGAATCTGGGATGAGTCTTGATTCTTCTGAGCCACAAACACCATCCTGTCAAAGAAAAAGGAAGGTTAGAGGAACACATTTTAGTAGCCCCTAATTTATCATCATCAAGATCTCTTTTCCCTGTATACCTGTCATCATCATTCACACCTATTTTCTCAAACCCTGGCTATTTTCAGATCCTACAGACACCATCCTGGGGGAAAAAAAAAAAAAAAGGAAATTTTAGCTTTTTAAAATAATAATAATAATGATAATAATAATAATAATTGCCTCATGTCAGCACTTGTATCAATGAGAGCTATTTTTAAACCACACTTGTACAATTCCCTCAACACCCAGCCTAACCCTTGAAAGAAAGATGGTGGGGTGCAGGAGAAGGGCAAAAATTTCTACCTGCAGTCCACTGGGTCCACATGAACCTTGGCCTGACACCACCACCACCACATCACCACCACCACCCAGTTTAAAAATTCCTCTCCTCCTCTAAAGTAAATTCCAGTTGCAAAATTCTCCTATAAACTGAACCACATCCATCTGATAAAAAATACCTAAATAAAAATCATAATAAAAATAAATTAATAATAAATAATGATGAAGTCAGTTTCATGCAGTCTATGTGATCCCAGGGCCACCACCACCACAAGGGTACATGATCTGCCAACACCTTTCTGGCATTACAGGACTGACAGAAAAGTTAATACCTACATGTTAATAATGGGGTGCGTTAGGCTGATGAAACAGGAAGAAGATCCATGAAGGAAAATTATCAACAGTGCCAAGTGACATATCCCACACAACTATATATAAATAAATGGATAAACTGAATACACAGCATGTTTCAGACTATACATGGAAACAATACAAAACAGACTTTGCACCCTCCACTCAGTGTCATGTTGCCTTTAGCTGCCTCTACACTAAGCGATGTGCCAAGTAGCATCGTAGGTCACTGGATGATAACCATATAACCAAATATTGGGGTGATGTGCTGCCTACTATGGTGGCCTTGTTAACTGGGTGGACACACACAAATGTGGTGCTCCTCCAGGAACCAAACCACCACATTCCTTCCTGCACCTTGCTATGGCATGGTGCTGTCCACAAGGACACACTGGTTCACTGCATGGCATTGCCATACAGGGGCAGATGCTGCTGAAGTTGATGGGTCTGCTCAGCCAGACACACTCTACTACTGTACATTACACCACTATGTGTTAATGGATATACCACACAGTTACCACACATCAAGTTTCCTGAGTTACAATAAACCATCTGGCACATCACTCAAGTGTACAGCTACCTCAAGGTTACACATGTTTAAGATAATTAGGAATGAAAAATATACATATAATGTATGTGTGTACAATGGAGACAATAATTTCAAACGTCTAAATGAGAAGTTCCCACACCAGCCTTTTCCTGGCAATTCCCAAGTTTTGCCTGAAAATCTCTGATGATCCTCCCCTTCCCTACAGGGAAGAATCAGCCCCCACAACCCCCGAGTCACCTTACATAACTGTAGAGTTTATTTGTTTCCAGTTGGTGGCAAGAAATTTAGCAGTATTTTTTATTTTTTTAAAACAAGTTTTGAGAACATTTCAGACACCCTGAACTTTTATGTACCATGATAATTCTTGGAACGTAAAAATTCTGACCCAATTCCTACAACCACTAATTAAAAAAAAAAAATTGGGCAAATTTGGGCTGTCTGGACACTGCTACTCCTCACCCTGCCTTAGGCTGGGAAAGGAGGGCCGGATGATGATGATGAAAAGCCAAAAAGTATCTACCCATAAAATACATCAATACTATAACCATCCACTCATCAAATAGGCTGGTCTGACTATTTCACTAGGCAGTGTGCTGATAGTTATGGTTTCCTGCCTCCCTTTTACCATTTCTGAATCACAGGCACATTTAACAAGGCAAATAATGTTATGGGTGTGATCTCAGGAATATGGGACTGAACAGGGAGGCCGCCAGAGATGAAGCAGTGTGGAGAGATGCCATTAGATGACCAAGGCCAATGTATGCAAACAGGTTGGAGTTTTTACAAACGATACAATAAGCAATACAGTTAACAATACTGACAATATAGGAAGGCTGCCAGACACTGAGCAGCATGGAAAGCCAAGTGACCACGGCCAATATATGCAAGCATGTTGGGGTCTTTATAAACGATACCATCTGACAAACAATACATTAACAATACTGACAATCTAGGGAAGCTGCCAGGGATCAAGCAGTGTGGAGAGCTGCTGTTAGATGATCAAGGCCAATGTATGCAAGCACGTCGGGTGGTAACCATATAACCAAACCATACGTGCTCCCTACGTGTCAACAAGTGGGTTGGTGGAGGGTTAGTGCCCCTCCCCGTAAAACAAATAACTCAGAAGTCAAATGGCCACCCCTTACGGGATTATTGCGTCTGGCAACTGATAGATAGATAGGTTGAAACCTTTATAAATGATATGATTAACAATACTGACAATCTAGGGAGGCTGCCAGAGATCAAGCAGTGTGCAAAGCCGCTATGAGGTGATCAAGGCCAATGTACAGAAGCAGGTTGGAGCCTTTATATGTGATACGAACAACAGAATCATGCAAAGTACAGGTATATAAAAACAGTTTTGAATCCTCTATACGAGACACCAGCTTACCGGTGTTGGTGTCCTCAGAACCTGGTGAGTCCAAGGCAGAACTGCAGAACTAGACATCTCAAGGAAGAATGATGCAAGTCTTGAGGGAGGGATGAGTCTTGGAGGAGGTGGAGGACATCTTGAAAGGATTCTGTGTCTTCTGAGTATCTTGACTGAGGTACAAAGCAATCTGGTAGGTGTGATGGCTGGCTCTTGGTTCGGACACTAAAAATAAACATATAAATAAAAACATTAACTACAAATAATAACAACTTGGGTCAAAATCAAGTCTCTAATCACCAAAAAAATAAAAATAAAATAAATAAATAAATAAATAAATAATAATAATAATAAAATAAAATAAATAATAATAATGCACCTAATCCTTTACTATCCCATCAGAAGCATAGGAATCCTTGGCCAATTTTCTTGTGACTATGAAAGCTCACTAACACCTTCTCCTAAGTGATTTATTTGGCTTACAACACCTTACTGTCCTCTTCTGTGTCATATAAATCCCTCCAAAACAGGATTGCCATACTCTGCATAAATAACCTACAAAGGGATATTAACTTGCAACTACAGAAAATAACTCACTAAGGAAGAGGTGTCTGGGAGCTTCCTTCACGGTGTCCTTCCTTCTATACTTCCCATTCCCCTCCAGATGAGAGAATATCCTTCCTTTACACACCAGTAGTCTTTTCCTGTGTCCTCTCTCTGTCTCCCTTTCTTTCTCTCTCTCTCTCTTCACCAAGTACACAGTTACATCACACCTGCTGTCTCTTTATCTACAGTCAAGTCGCCTAATACGCGTCTCTATAAGCCCCGGATTTGTAAGCCACGCTACTTTGCCCAACCATTTTTTTTCACTCTCTCTCTCTCTTGCCGAAAAAACTCGAAAATGCAGTTCCTAGGTTCCAAAGTGGCTCATTTCCCAGGAGATTTATAATATCAGGGCAGCCATGATGTATTCCGCAGCTGCCAGTCAATCACAGCCCAGCCCTGGTGGCAAGTGTGCACACTACAGCCGCCATGTTTTTACCTCCTGTCCCGCCAACTACGTGTGTTCCCCTGTTCCCCTGTGAGTTCTGAGCGCTTTTTGTCAAGGTTACCTCTCTCTGGGTTCTGTTATGGACGGCCCCAACCCCCCAAAGGTGATGTTCAACCCAGCTGGGGTCCAAGAAGAAGGCTCCTCTCAGTTATTGGCAGCGTTTGGACGTTATTCACCAAGTGGAGAAAGGAGAGAAGTTTGCACACTTGGCCAGGGAGTACGGCCTGAACCAGTCAATTCGCACCACTTACAAGAACAAGGCTAGCATTCTGAAGTGCGTCAAGGCCTATGGGGCTGGAGCATTTGATGGAAATGTTCGCTGCCGAGACGAGGCATTAATATGGACTGAATGTTGCCTGGCTACATTTGTGTTGAGGCAGGCTAGGGAAAACATTCCTCTTGATGGGCCAGTATTGAGGGAGAAGGCTAAAGTGTTCCACACACTGGCATGTCAATGGCTTGGTGTAACCCCTGCCAAGCCATTTCGTGCAAGTCAGGGTTGGTTCCAGCAGTTTATCAAGAGGAAGGGACTTATGTCCACTGTATGGGTGAGTGAGCATCAGCTAACATGGCCGTGGCAGGAGACTTCCCAACGGTATTGAAAGCAGCAATTGATGAAGGAGGCGACTGCTGACCGACCAAAACATTAAAGATGGCAGAGGCTGCCTGGTCAAGCACTGATTGAAGAAGTTAATTTGATAAAGTTTGTATGCTCAAGTGTCAACAAAACTCACATTTAACACACTGATACAT
>JAGKTI010033227.1:0-11722 GCA_018397915.1 Birgus latro | reverse complement strand
AATTATTGCAGTCAGGTGCCTTTACTTCCCAGTGCCACAAATTGACCGGATGGAGGAAATAATTATGCCAACACATGGAAACTGTTATTTAGAAGATATAAAACTTTCGGTCCGAACTTAAAGAGATTCAAGTAAAGCCGCCACTGTTCTCTACTTTAAAACATACTGTACACGATATCGACTTAAATTTTCAGTTACTCGGAATTACCGGCCAGACTGAACTAAACGGGAAATACCACTCAGGACGAATTTCATCCACGATAAGGGTTTTGACACTTCTTCAGGTGATTGTGCAGCATCAACTCTGGTTCACTTTACTGTTTCTCAGGGTTAGGTATTGTTCACACTAAGGGTTAAGGTCAGCTTTTGTAACTGTTTGCGGATTAACAGCAACTCTGATAATGTCAGTTTCCTCAACACGGTCAACAGATTGAACAAGGGGGGGGGGGGGTGAGGTCTTATTAACAGATTAAATGTCAAGGCTGTTTCACAAATGATGGTGGATTAACGATAAACGGAAAGTCAACATCTACTGTAATTCTAGAATGAAAATAGGATACAGGAGAGTGAAGAGCAAACCCTAGAAAGAACATCCGCTCTTTACATCTTAAGCGTTTCAGACGACAAAGAGTTCTCCGTAGTCTAAGGATGAGCATTATGTAGTTTCCAAGATAAGAAAAGTATATCATGCTTTACTCTGCATGTATTTCCTCCCACCCCACACGCCCACAGTAAACAGAATGAAATGGGCGGCCTGGATAGTGGACTGCACTCTTTCGAACTCTCGCATTACTCGGTAGCTGAACTTTTTACAGTCTGTTTGTCTGTCCACCACGGCATCCCGCCTTTACTGGTTGGACCTGAACATGTCTTGGTAATTCCATCAGATATTCGTCAGTGTCACTTCAGAATTATATTGATTTATCTCCTGTTCTTTTCACTGTTCTCTATGACCTTCACCTTCGCCTTGAGTAAATGGGAGCTACAACGCTTTGGCGGAATTAGATCTTATAATTTTCTATAGTGAATCATTTACTCCCATGTTCATTTAATAGTTACAGATAGAAGTAACAGTTCATTCATTTCTCTTAACATATCTCTCTGTCAGCTGTATCAACAATATTCTCCAAGTCCCTTCAGGCTACGTGCAGGTCCCTCCCTTTCTCTCATGGGTGCAGACACTGGGGTCAAACTCTTTCTCTGCCAACCAAGTATAAAATTCAGTTCAGTAATTTGTTGGATTACATAAATTCTCCACTCACAGAAAGCGTCTATGAATACTTTATACGATTTCAAACACTCATCACTACGTCACATCATCAGTTTCCTCTTTAATTTGGATCAGGGAAATTGCATCTCCTGCTGAAATTAAAACTATCTCATTTACTGAACAGCATTTTGTTTCCCGGAATCAGCTTCACACTCGCTGGGGAAACTGCCTCTCACTCCAGACCTCTTACCTTCTTGCCTTTGCCCCGGGCCTCTAAGATTCTCCCCTTTCACATGCCTGCAAAACTTCGGTATGCTATATGCTAATAGTATATTAGTTTGAGACTGCCTACCTCAAACAGAGATCCTGAATACGTCCTTGCTTAGATTCACACACACCCTTCAACACCTCAGACTACCTTCTTCCGTGATGTGTTAATGTGTTCAGCTCTTCCAGTTAAGTCTTATCCATAGATCTCTACCTGGTATGCTCAGTTGCCTTATACCTCCGTAATCTGTACATTCTTTCGTTTCCTTTGCCTTTATTCGGAAGCACAATACATGCAGTTCTCTAGCATTCAGATACCTCTCGTCGATGCTTGTATACAGTGGAAAGCCTGATTACCTCGTCCACGATACTTTGTCTCTCCTTTCTTGAGGCACTGTCTTGTAATCTTAATAATGACTTCCCCTTTCCTACAATTTCAGTTTCTTTAAGGATTTCTTTTGTTTCTTTTCGCTCCTTGTGACATGCTGTGACCTCCCTTGCTAAGAAAATGTTTATATTTCGAAGCCATCACGTGAAGGCGTCCCTTAACAGCAACTTTCCTTGTGATTATCAACATGTTTATAAATCAAGTGCATCTAGATGGTACACACACACACACACACACACACACACACACACAGCAGTGGTACCTATTGCTATTTACTATTAACATTCCTCATGCCTAAGTGTTCAAATATTGCTTCTATACTGGGGACATTGGAACTTGGCGATATGTACCATTTTAGGCAGATTTTTTCTCAGACTGCATTTTAGGGTCTACATACTTACTTGCCAATTTTTGTGAATGTTTGACTAATGCCTCTTTATATTGTTTTTAGCGGGTCATGTAGAAGGTAGTGTGCAGACGAAGAAAGAGAGGAAGTTTTATGCAGGTGTAGTTCTCTGAGAGGGACTTGGACTGGAAGGCTGTGTCAGCACTCCTTGGTTCAGTATATAAATCCAGTTGTCTAGGGGTTCGATGAGAGACAGAATGGTGGAAATGTCAGACAGGCAAATGGCAGAAAACTATGAGTCTCCAAGTTCTGTCTATGGCACAATCATGCGAAAATTATACCACTTTGTTATCATCGCTCACAGTATTGCAAGTACAGTAATGAGTGCTTAAATAAGATCGTGGTACACCAAAAAACTACACGTGTGAATTTTGCAGTCTGGATATTCTGATGAGTATGATGCAACAGACCTGTACACGAAAACTTATGTAAAAAATCCTGGATGGGAAGGATACGTTTAACTTCAAGAATTGCTTTATTGACAGCTATCTACAATAGAGTAGGCCCACGACGTATCCATTACCGTGTTGACAGTTTGTCTCAATATTTATGGTGGTGGTGGTACACAGGCTTGGAGTGGTAAGTGTAGTCGTCTGGGGCGGCGGCTGCTGCTGCGGCTTGCTTTTCATACAGGTGGAAGAACTGAGCCTTGGCCGCCGCAACCTCGGGAGTGTCACGCACAGGACCAGGGGCATAAGCAGCAGCACCGTAGGAGTGGGAGTGAGCACCGTAAGAGGGAGCAGGGGCACTGTAGACATGAGCAGAGGTGTGGACAGGGCCAGAGTATATAGAACCACCATGACCGTAGTATCCGCCGTAGCCTGATTTGCCGTAGCGCAGGGCACTGATCTTGGCCAGCTGGTCGTCGTAGGCGCGGAAGAAGGCATTACGAGCCGCCGCCACTTCGTAAGTGTCGGATACGGGAATGATCTTGCCTCCAACGCCGGCGGGGACAGTGGCGGCCACGGGGCCCTTCCACTTGGGCTGGACGTAACCGTAGGCACCAGGGTGGCCATAGCCGTAGCCGTAGTTGCTGGCCTGATAGGTGGCGGAGCACACTCCCATCACTGCCAAAACAACCTGCAGAAGGAATTACACACATTATTCATTAAATCATTATGAATACCGTATATATTTATCTTGAGTCTATCATTTAGATATGCATAGTTGGGTGATTCTGTGATATGTATGTCACTTTGGCTTTTTGCTGATTAGACAAAACAGTAAAATACTTGCATACCTCAATATAAAATCTGAATATGAAATATTTGAAACATAATTAGTAATCATAGCAAATGCAGTGATAGAAACGAGTTGCTAAAAATGAATCACATTCATCGGTCTTGGTTTCATAATGTTCAAACTGATGATGCACAACAGAAACGAAACTCCAGTAAATAGTTACCAGCGTCCTCATGGTGTCGGAGGATGAGTGAGTGAGTGAGTGAGGCAGGAGCAAACTGTGGTGAGTGAGACCCCTTCCTCTCTATTTATACTCACTCACAACCCTGACATCCCCCTCCCTCCTGCCCTCCCGCTCCTCCTCCGGCCGTGAAAAGATGAGAATTAGAGTTTCGTCTATTATTTTTCTTCTCTGCAATACCCAGTCAAGCCTCATTAAGTGTGTAACATCCGAGATGTTGTGTCATCCAGCATCCTGTGAAGGTTGTTGTGTTGCAGCTTCATGCCAAGTGCACTCATGCCATAGTACTTTCACCTTATATTGGCCCATATTTTCGTCATTTTGTAAATTATTTGACGTAGCCCATTGGCAGAAAAAGACATTATTATTGCTCTGCATCCGCTGCACTTCATCGTGATCAGCCATATTTTAGTATTAGTCTGTCGTTGCAACTCATCATTCAAGATAGAGAGATGGCTATTTTAGGTCAGGCTAGAGTAAAAACACTACATCAACACTATCGAAATGCTCTTTGTCCCTTGAGTACCATGATGTCTTTGTTATTTTGTTCTAGCTACTGCCAATCTTATTTTTTGCTGCCCTAATCTTTTTTTGCAGTCTGGTCACAAATTTGACTACTTACTATGAGATAACGGGGCTTCTACAGTAGCCTCATCTTGTGTTTTTTAAAATCCTTATTATTCAGTTTAGATTTAGACTTCCCACTATTAAGAGACTGGAAAATGTCTCGACTAACCTCTTTATTACACGGGTTCTCTCTCACCTCAGTACATTCCCCTGGCTACAGCAGCAGACCCAAGTGCTCAAGTGTGACCATCCCATAAAAGGGGTTATTTATTCTATTTGTTCTCTTCGCATACATAATTTGAAGACGCTAGTGTGCGTTAGTATACAGAGACGCTCAGAGTAGAAAAAGTTACATTCATCATCAGCCTGTCCATTTTCCGACATAAGGATGTGGAGTTACAATGATGAGATAAGGAAGAAGAGTATGACGAGAAAATGATATACGGGATGTTTTTCATTCTGTCTTTTGAATCACACTGTTCTGGTCTTATGGAAACGAAACAGTTGCGGTATGGACAGATACAGGCTACTTGGCTTCATGAGCTATTCGTAAGCTTCAAAGACTCTCTTGATTTTTAATCGAAAAATATAAAACTTAATAAATAATGAAATAAGAAAAATTAAAAATACAATAAAACAAAATAAAATGAATAAAAACTTTAACAAAAAGGAGTCGTCTTTTAAGTAGTGACCCTGTTGTTAATATGAAAAACTGAACACTTTGATTGCACTGACCTCCTTTCTGTAGCATGGAGTGAAGCAAAATATTGTATAAGAGAAAAAAAGATTGATATCAAGCACGTTTTTCTTTCTAATATAGAGTCAGACAAGATAATCGGGGCTCTGTATGCCAGCTTAAAGGCTTAGAACCCCCAAGAATACATACTGTATAACATCTAACGGCATCGTGGGAAATGCAGTTCCTTTACCCTTTGTTGAAGTTGTCATAAAATAAAGAGATCTTGTTTAACTATTTTTTAATGGTCAAGGGGGCTGGAGTCTAACATCATTCGTTCGGAGCCTCGTACATATAAAAAATTGATCGTGACCGACCGTTAGCCACTTACGAGTAGCTACAAAAATAATATTCGGAGTCACATTACGAGGAGATCAGATCCAGGGTGACGCCGCTCTTCTTAAGCAGTTTTCTCTCGAGACTTGACATGGTGGTAATAGAAACCTCAGAATAGGAATGTTGTAACTCTGAATCCAGCGTTGACTGTGACAGTTTGTACCGAAAAACACCAAGTGCAGAACAGGGGCCCGGTTTCGCTGAAGCTGCACAAGGTGTTTCTCTGTACAGAATTTTGTAATATTCCTGTGCTTGGTCCGAGCACTGAGGACCGTATTTTAGGGGGCACAGGAGGTTCCCTAGCAGCTCATCCTTGGCGATTTATTTTGCATATTAGGCTACATCTTAATATTCTTTTCTCTGCTATTGACCTGCGGTAATTTAACTTTCTAACGATGACAGAACTCTTGACTGTTCTATTCTTGCTGCCACCAAGCGATGTTATCCTGCCTAGGAGGAGCTTGTCCTAAAAGTTCGGGAATGTCAGACACAAAAGAATACCATGGCACCACCACATACAAAAATAGATTGCCAAGGAAGAGGTGCTACGGGGCGAGGAAGAGGTGCTAGGGAACACACGATAATACGGTGCTGAGGTACTCGTCTGGAAAATATTGTGATAAAAAGTGGCTGGTCGGGGGGCGGGGGTCGTGAGGAAGACCGCCCCGGCCCTGGGTCTTCCCGCAATAGAAGATCAGGTGTATAATTCGCTGTGTTCGCCATCACCCACTTTCACTCTTGGTCTGGAAGTCTCGCAATGTTTTCGTGCTCGTTCGCAAAGCATTCAGTTTTTATTCTTGTACACGATTATCAGTCACAGCTCAGCTACGAGTGGTCTTTCTTAAATTGAATGAAATCGTGTTATGCTTCTCAGAATATATAAATAACACTTGATTACCTTCAGGGAACAGCAGAAATAGTTTTTAATCTCTTCCCTGCTCCTTCTTAGAGATCTTTCAAAAGCAGGACCGGGAAAGATGAACGGGCAGACATACATACAGAAAGACTCAGCAAGCAGTATTATCTACCCTCTACAATGATGGTATAAAAAAAAATGTCCTCTCACTGAAGCGGTTAAAAGGTCAGGTGGAATGAAAGTGGAGTACGGAAACAACCGAAACATAAAAAAAATGTACATCGACTTTGATCTTTACCGACACAGTAGTAAAACTGTCGCTATTTCTGTGGCAGCACGTCCTGGATTCTATCACGTACCACACAAATACACACAACACACTCACGCACAAAATACTCTAAACACACACACCCACACACCCACACCCACCAAGCCACACACACACACACACACACACACACATACAGGAATCACATTGGCGGACGAAACAAAAGACCATCTAAACCTAGAGTCAATCATCTGAAAGCGACACGACATGCATGCAACCCAAGCAACGCCCAGGAATCGACCTTGCATGCAGTGAATAGGCGGAGATGAGGTGAGGGCTGGGTCAGGGGGGTGTGGTTGAGTATGGGTAGGGTCGTGGGGTGGGAGAGAGGGGGGAGGGGAACTGGGGGTCGTATGGAGGGGCGGTGGAAGGTGGGGGTGGGAATGAAAACTAGAGGTCGTAGGTGACGGGTAGGGCATGGGTAGGGTCGTAGGGAGTGATGAGTAGGAGGGAAGGGAAACCAAGAGTCGTAGGTGGGGTGTGTGGTTGTTCCCATTCGTTCAGGAGGTTCTCTCACCCCATTTACTACAATGACAACCTTATTTCTTAGACTTTGTTTATACTTGCTGCTTCCAAACATGTTACTCAGGTAGTAAGAGGGGGAAGGGGAAGGGAGACTTAACGTTATTTTCCTTTTGTCTTCGGGCTCTCTTTCAGTATGATGACTTTTTTTTTTTATTCAGCTTGGGAAAACATCTCCAAAGCTGGGGAGAAAACGGCACTAGGAGATAGGGATGGGGGAGACAGGCTAAGAGGATTGGGGTGGGTACAAGGGTAGGAAAGCAGAGGGGTAAGATGACAAGGGAGAGCGAAGGAGATGGCTAAGAGAGGAAGCTGGTAGTTTCAGAAGCCAATTACGTTATTTTGAGGTACCGGGACATCACGTTCCATTATTGTCGTTGTACCTTCTATACCTACGTGCAAGAAGCGGAATTTGTGAGGGTAAGGTAGGCAGGGTAGTGAAGGACGGGGTTTAGCAGGTCAGGGATGGGAAGGATAGGTAAAAAATAAAGGACTGCACAGAATAGATGAAAGGTAGAAATGAGTTAGGGAAAAAACACAAATTAGAGAACAGAACAAGATGGATTTGTGGTTAGGCCGGGTTAGTGAAGGAGAGGAAGAACAGGTAAAAAAAAAAGAAGTGTTTAGAAGAGGCAAGACACACACAAAAAATGTAATGATATTCTTCCATGCAGAGAACTGGATGAAGGGGGATCTGCTGGTATGTGATAGAATAGACAAACGAAGGACAGGACGAGACACGACTCCACAGTAAAAAAAGCTAACAGGAAAAATAAATATGCAAGAGAGCGAGGAGGATTTCTTGGCGAATGGTAGGGTAAAGTTGCTAAAAAAAATACAACTGAACTGGGCTGGATACAAACGAAAGAGGTTGAATAAAGAGAACACAAGGCAGAGGTATACTGACATACAAGGAACTAAGTGGAGAAGATTGAATGCTGTAGGATTGGGTAAAAATTGAAGAAATTGGATGGAGCAGAATAGGCTGAACCGTACAGAAAAGGAAACACAAAAAAGAAAAAGAAAAACAGATACAGTAAAAGGGAACAGAACAGGAAGAAATAATTAATGCAAGATAGAGTAGGGTTAATAAGGAATGGATAGAATAGCACTGTACTGGACTGAATCAAAAGAGGGGTAAAAAAAAAAACAGCATAAGAAAGTAATCAGATGCATAAACGTGGTAAAGAAAAGAGCAAGAAGAATTTATAGGGCAGAGAAATAAAGGACAAATAAAGAATAGCACAACGTTGGAATGAATCGAAAGGAGGTCAAAAGCAGCATAGAAAATATAGAGGTACAAGAAATGATAAGAAATAGAGCAAGAACGATTTGTAGGGTATATTAATGAATGAATACATGGACAGATACATTAAAAATAAATATATGTGTAATTAAGCAAATGGAGAGAGGAAAGAAAATAAGGCAAAGCTGGAGAGATCTTGCTGGTATAAGGCAGGAAAATGAAGAACATAAAATAACAGAACAGGGCTTGAGAGAACACAGGCAGTAAATGATAAAAGTAGATGAAATAGGAACCAGAGTGAAAAAGGAAGATGAGGTAAGGTAGGGATAATTGATGAAGAACTGGATGTAAAAGAGAGAGAGAGAGAGAGAGAGAGAGAGAGAGAGAGAGAGAGAGAGAGAGAGAGAGAGAGAGAGAGAGAGAGGACTGGAAAAATGAGAGACTTGAAAACTGTGAGAGGGTAATTTGCCGGCATGGAATCAGTGAGACTGGAAATCCGGGAACGACAAGACTGAAATATCACAAGAGAGAAAGATAAGACTGGAAAACCGCGAGGGACAAGACTGGAAAACAGCGAGAAGGATAGACGAGACTGGAAAAACCGCAAGAAGGAGACAAAATTGGAAAACCCGCAAGAGGGAGAGACAAGACTAGAAAACCGCAAGAGGGAGAGACAAGTCTGGAAAACCGCAAGAGCGAGAGACAAGACTTGAAAGCCGCAAGAGGCAAAGACAAGACTGGAAATCCTCAGGAAGGAGAGACTAGACCGGAAAGCCCCGAGAGAGGGAGAAAGACAAGACTAGAAATCCGGCAGAGAAAGACAAGGCTGGAAAATCGCTAGAGAAAGACAAGGCTGGAAAGCCGCGAAAGAAAAGCAAGACTGGAAAACCACGAGAAAGACAAGATCGGGAGACCGCGAGAGGGAGGCAGACGACTGAAAAACGCGAGAGGGAGGCACTGGAAAAAAACGAGAGTGAAAGGCACGATTTTCAGGCAGTACACTGCTTACATGCTACTGAGGAGGTGCCCCGGAATCTCCTAGCCCAGTGAGAATACGGTCTTAAAAATACCCTATGACACGAGCTAATGAACACTGTTAGCCCAAGCTTCTTTCGAGGTCGGATTTCTTTCTCCAACTGTTTATTGATGAACTCACTATGGAACAAAATGATAAATAAATGAATAAATAAAATAATTATCGGTATACTATGACGTCTTAATTTTCTTTTTCCTGCAGCCCTGGAGCCAAAAGAGGATTATATGCAACTCACGAAGGACGTTCATTATTAAAGGAGTGTATGAAGGATGTATATAATTCCTTTAGTTCGAGAAGCTACTCTTGCTATAAGGTGAATAAGACAAAAAATTCATCTGGGTAATCAAGGGTTTAAATTACTGCTTCTTTTCTTACGTTCACCGAACAGAAGAATTCCAGATATGTAAAACTGCTTCAATACCCCCTGAATACCTTAATCGTCGGTATTCACTAAGGAAAAGGTCTAATGTGCATAACTGTGTGTGAGTATGACGAGTCAAGGGAACGTATTTTTGGCTGGCTTGGGGATTTCGTAACACCTCTTCCTCGGCAATTTATTTATACATTACATCGTATCCTGAGATCCCGTAGACCGGTAATGATGCAAGTTACGTCGATAGCACGAGGATATTAATTTGTTGAGTCAGAGTACTTTTTTTTTCTCCTTCAAAATATACTTTCCTGACTAGAGGGCTTGGATAGAGTCTTCATTAAATCCTTCAGTACCGGAGGGTTTTCCTGAGGTGCATAAAATCGTCTGTCAGCAGCAACATCAAGCTAAAAACGATGCCTTAGTACTGAAAGGGTTAATAATATATAGTACAACAAAGGGATACAAATTCTATAAAAAAAAAAAAAAATCGCTGCGGGGAAGGTATTACGAAATCTACAGTGCCAGGGAGAATGGGAGCTAATGACAACGCTCCACTGCATCCCAATAACGAAGGTCCCATTCACAGTTCGGACCAAATACGGACCCACTGAGACACGGTGGGTTTCCGGATTAACCCTTCCAGTACCATGAGTTTCATTTCTCTGTCTCTGTCTGTCTGTCTGTCTCTGTCTGTCTGTCTGTCTCTCTCTTCTTGCTACCAACAGCGTTACAATTATTACTCAGATATAGAGAGCCTTGTCGAAATGGGAGTGTTAGTTACAGTCCTCATTAACACTTACATTTTTAAAGGCTTCCTCCTCATCTAAATAGAATCGTCTGGAAGTAGCACAAGGTAATCAGATGTAAATGTGAATAAAATCGTCTAAATAAAGCAAATAAAAACTAAACTAAACCAAATACATAAGATAAATAAATGAAACAAATAAACTAAGTAAAATCGCATGGATGTGGCGAAAATTATCCAGACTAAATAAAATCGTCTGGATGTAGCAGGAGTGTTAAAAAAATCTAATATAAACAAAATCGTCTATATTTAGCAAGCACAAACCCCTCAAAAGATGTCATCACTCTGAGATGGTTGTTCCCTTCAGCCCGAGTGCTTTTTTTTTAATGTCAGACTATTTCGACTATGGAGAACCCCCTCGTAGTGAAGGGGTTAAATAATATCTATACGTAATTCCTCCAATTCATAAAGTCTCTCCTTAGCTGAATAAAACCGTCTGGTGGTAGTAGGATAAGAGTTTTAAAAAGATGTCTTCGTGTCTTCGTACTGAGAGGGTTGACTCGGAAGCTGTGATTGGGCACGAAATGAACAGCCTTGGGGAGCGGGCGTGACGAGGGGCGGAAATGCCTCGATATTTTTCACTCTCTTTTCTCCATCATTCACCACCACCACCACTCTCACCATCAGTCACCACCACCACTCTCACCATCAGTCACCNATAACGTCGTCCTGGGGCTGAGAGGAATAATTCTTTGACTGCTATGTTTTTATTTCCGTAGAACAAAATCGTTTGGAGATAGTCTGAATACTATACCGAAGTGCGTTCATAGCAGAGCAAGGGCTGAGTGAGACAGCCTCTAACCCTTTGACTGCTATGCTGAAAATATCCTCCGGGATTACCCTGAATAAACTAAGTAAGGGGTCCAATCACTGCACTGGTTCAGTCATGCATAAATCGGTCAGAGCGAGGAATTTTTAGAATTCTATTTAATTACAAACGCGCCCTTCTTCATCCCCAACATTTACTCTCATGTCTGGACGAAAGAAAGAATTATGCCAGTTCATCACATGACATTTGTGAGTATGACACTGAATTAACCTGGGCTGTATATGGATTGCCTGATGTGAAACTTAGTATCATAATACTGAAGATTTATTTATTTATTTTTTTTGTGCTTGACTCAGGAGGGCCTTTGTGAGAGCTGGGTTTTATATATATGTGTTAAAACTTAATTAATGATCGATACTGAAGGAAGTGGAAGTGAAGTACCCGTATGTGAATG